>JANJGK010003400.1:0-88912 GCA_039081455.1 Macrobrachium rosenbergii
TAATTTAAAAGTGATTCGGCACCTGGGAGATTGGAACTCCTGACTGTACGGATCGATGACTTTCAGGGACTGTAACTATGTGGCTGTCCAGAGAGGTATAAATTGAAACCGACCCTGTCGTACATATGCCTGTCGAAAACAGGCTTCTGTACTTAAGTCAGTATCAGCCCATCTCCACCATGATAGCCAATTGGTACACTTGTGGTTTAATGTTTATGTAAATAATGAAGGTCATGGTGTAGGTGACAACAAATCACAAAAAGCTAAGTATTTAAAAAAAAAAAAGCACAAGTGAGGATGAGCAAGGTTTATGTTTTCCAGTTTTCCAATTTCTATGATAACATTCCCAATCATTCTCTCTAGACAAACCAGAAATTATACACAACAGTAAATTTGAAAAAAAAAAAAATAAATGAACACTGCATGAAATCTGAGTACAGCCTGCTTATCCAGTTTCTTAACATGATTTGTTACATAAATCAGTTTTCCAACTTGATCTATGAAGAACAGAAGCATTTCAAGTATGTTTTTAAGGAAAGGAATTTAGATTTTTTGTTAATTTCTCAAAATATGTTCATAGCATTACAAGCCATGTGGAAATACCATATTGGTTACCTGCAATTTTGAGAAACAGCATGGCTATACGTTAAAATTTACATTTAATTTGTTTTTCTTTGTGCAACAATGGTAGCCTGTGGGTTTTGACTTGAAGTCATTAAGGTAGGGGGGAAGCCTCTCCCATCACTGGCCCAAACATGGGCTATGTTCTTAAGTGATACGATATGACTGCATACGTTGAGTCTGAGATTTTGGACGATACAAAAAGAATCGTGTCGCCTCAGATTTGAGCATGACTGTACCAACGTCTCCGTATCTCTCTTAATATTACCGTTATTTTTGACGGTAAATGTAAAGTTTTTATGTACGGCGCTCTTTGATAAAAAAAGAAACAAATCATAATGATCATTAGTCCATATCAAAATATTTTTTTCAGACAAAACTCGGATAATATCAGATCATTGTCAGCCGAGTCAATTCTGTACGTTGCAATCTTCCTCCAAGAATAACAAAGGAATGACGTCAAGCGTCATTCTTTCATTATTACGGCAGCCTTATTTTCACAAATTAGCTCGTTAGTGCGACATACAGTATTATGTGCAGGATTTTAATTTTGTGGGAAAGATTAAATAATATCCACTCATTTGTTGTGCGACATTGTGAGGCCATTGTTTCAGCTGCAATTTATAATTGAAGCAAAGATCATATTGCTCTTGTTGAATCATCTGTAATCATTTATATTTGTGTCTGAATATTTTATTATTACTTTTTTTATTTACAGGCTAGTACGAATAACATATTATCCATTCTAATTTGTGCCGATTATTGTACTGTACTGCAATGCATTTTTACAATATTCATAATGAAAATTGTTAAATTGTTATTAACTGTTATTAATCGCGCTCATTAGACATCCACGCCAATCTTTTTCGAAATATCTGTTTGTGTTTAGATTATCATTATTATCATTATCATCATTATGATCGTCGTAATCGGTCAGCCTGGTCACATATTCATAGGGAACAAACCAAAAGGAGGCCATTGCTTCTCTCTAAAGGTAAACGACGAATAAAGAAAAATTAAAAAATCAACAAAAACCCAAACGCTAAATGCACTGAGGCTTGACAAGAAAAAAATATATAAAAATGTTTATATGAGCTAAGCCAAATCAACCGAAATCATGATCAAACATTATTGATATCTACAGATGAGATGTGTCTTAATAAGCGCCGGTTCCACTTGCCTATGCAGGACAAATTATGGATCTGCAAAGAAAAAAGGTCATACACATATATACATATATGTGTGTGTAGGCTAGCTATATATATATATATATATATATATATATATATATATATATATATATATATATATATATATATATATATATCAGTGGTCACAGTCCTCACTAATAATGTTCTATAAGTCAGGCAAGACTTCGAATTCCAGTGACAAAACATTCATCACTTATAATTCCCCTTGGACGTAAGTTATTCCCGAGGTATGACTATAGTGAATTGAATATTAAAACGGTATTTGTGGCTTAATAATTGTTAATATAAAAAATTCACAAGTGTATAAGTGACAGAATATATAATTTAATTTGCCGTGTTACAAAGTCACTGCATATCGTTGTTGTTAAACCAGTCAACGGTTTGAACCATTCTAGTGACAAAGCTCTTTATCAATTATAATTCCCATTGGGTGCAAGTTATTTCCAGAGTATAATGCAGTGGATATTAAACGATATTTGTGGCTTAATATCTATGAATATAAAAAAAGTCACGAGCGTTTATAGGTGACAAAAAATCAAATATATATTTATATAAGTCATGCGTGTGCGAGTAACAAAAATTCATATATATATATATATATATATATATATATATATATATATATATATAATATATATATATATATATATATATATATATATATATATATATATATATATATTCGTATATATTGTCATTTTGCATTTTTTTGGTCTATTTACTATATATCTTCAAAATATTTCAATGAATATTTGTGGACGGATAGCAATGTGGGAACACTGGAATAGATTTTAAGATAGATCAGTAAGTGAAGTCAAAATGTTTTATTTCATTTTTGTTAGTATTGCGAGACGGTGTAACTTTTACATTTTATTTCTTAGCTCTACAATGCACAATACGAGTATCTAGATGTTGATTAAAAAGTCTGTAACATGACCGTAAAAAATGAATCACAGCTGCAGGTTTCTGTTTTGTCTCGAAAACGAGAAAATAACGTAAACATTCTTGCTTACTACTTTTATTGCATCTGCTTGCAGTATATATTAACATGAAATAACACCAAGACATTCTGTGAATTCCAGCAACTGCAGATTCTTGTAAAGCGTATCCTCAAATCGCCAGTGGTAAGAGGACTCCACAAGCTGAAAGCACCTAAATGAGAACTGTCGTCTTTCTCAAATTCAGTTCTTGACCTGTCTCTCAGTCAAAACTAAGACAAAATTCCAAATTGGGTAACTTTTCCTTGGTGCTAAACTCGATTCCAATAATCATTTGATTATTGTCATCCCAACTTTCAGTAAATTTTGGTATATTTTACTCTGTAAATTGTAGAGTCTGGTGGATTCCCAGTTTGAAAAAACATTCTGCGTGAAAGCTAAAAATTTCATCTGTCAGCTTAGATTTCATTTTCTTTCCAGTGACACTCCTTTTGACTCACCTCAGAATTTCCCTCCGTACGCAGCACATCATATCAAACCTTAAACCCGTCGTGAAAGATTAAAATGAACCCCAAATATATCAGACAAGCAGTTTCCATGCAAGGTGCAGTGTAGTTTTACTGGAATTTTAAAAGGATCTTGACATTCGAATCGGAACCTAACGCGTATCAACATCCCAGTTCGCAATTCAGTCTCGGATTCATTTTCCTTTTACTGAGTCGTTTACTATATTTACTTAGGACTTATTTTACTTAGGACTTATTTTAACGAGCTGTTTTACTGTGAGCTCTTCCCTTTGCTTCGACCGTAAGTAGTCTGTTCTCTCAAAAGAAGCTGCTCTTAAAAACAGTTGAATTCAACACTTGTACTGGTTTACTGGTAATGGATAATACTCTCTTTACCTAGGAAAAATTTGTTTCGTCTAAATTTAATGGACCGTGTTTTCAAGTCATGTAGGTTAATGATAGCTTATTATTCTACACACACACACATTATATATATATATATATATATATATATATATATATATATATATATATATATATATACACACACAATATAGTTAGTATGGTCCTAGTAGCAATTTAACAATATATCTGTTTTTCCCCATTACAAAAATTAACAGCCATACGTTTATTTGCACAGTGCTTTTATATTAGAATGCATAGTGCAAATTTCTGATGCAATATATCGATCAATTTGAAAATGACTAGGTGGAAACCAGCAAGAATTCATACCTTCAGTGTCATACCTCCCCTGAGGTTCTTTGCTTTTAAACTCTATGTATGTCTCTGTGAGACCAATGAATTTCTATACACAGACACACACACATATATATATATATACATATATACTTTTATGTATATATATATATATATATATATATATATATATATATATATATATATATATATATATATATATATATATATATGGTAAGCAAACATAAAAACGGTTAAACATTGTAGATAGCAGGAAAGAATAAGTAGGGCCTTCGGCCAGTGAGTACTTTCTTGTTTTTCGAAGGACACCTGACCTGACTTATTTTGTTGTGGAAAGGAACAGAGACATCCTTTTTATTGCCTCCTGAACCAGAATAGGTAGCCTACACTTCTTGAAATCCTGACTTTTGACATATTTCCTTTGAAAAAGCCTTACAAGTTTATAAATTCATGGACTAACTTTTATTCTTGACAGAACTTTGTGTTTTTAATAAAACCAAATCATTATACTTTTCTAAACGCATTATTAGAGATAACCATCTTTTTAGTATCTGTCCAATCAATAGATTTTTCTATCTCCATCATGAGTGGAAATTGCAATGTTATCTATCCCTTGCTTACCTCATACATTATTTGAGCAGTTCAACTCTCTTTTACAGTAATTTTGCAGAATCTGCCACATGCATTTCGTGGGCCTTGATATAAACGCCATCTTGTACTGCCAGGATAATTCTTTAAAAGCATTTTTTTTTTATTATTAGAAATGTGTCACATTAACAGCAAAGTTCCAAGCAAATGGGGGATATCTTGAAAACTATTATTATAACGGTAGTACAAATCAAATCCTTGTTATATATTTCGTTTTTACTATAACTATAAAAAATCTATATTGTCGTTCTTTGTGTCGTCTGTTGTAATATTAGGATATCTTAATTTCTTGACTGAATTTCAAGTACCTTCTTCATTATTAATCCATTCGTGGCTACAAACACGTAGCGCTCTTAAAAACATCTCATAAGTGTTTCATGTCGTCTTAATGTCATGACAGTCAGTCAGTCATACTATTGTACTCGATGTTATTAGTGTAAGATCACCCCCCCCCCCTTACTTACGAACATTCAGAAATACGAAGAGACAGGACCACAAGTTAAAATTGTTTTCAGAGCGCTGTCCTTTGCCACCCATAAGTTCAAATTTTATGTATCATTTGTGTTGATAAAGTACTTTATAAAATACAGTACTGTATGTACAGTACAGTGTATTGTGTTCTAGGATGAAAAAACGTGAATACTCATTTCTTACCTTCAATGCTGTCGCCAGAACAAAGTTAAGAAATCTGTTACAAAATATTTATTTATTTTGTATTAAATTGACAAGTAAATAATTATCAAGAACACAAGTCGATAAATCGTAAAACATGGAGGGTAAAATATTAGTAAGAACTCTGAACGATGGAAAAATAACGTGAGAAATCTTTTACTTGAACATCAGAACGATGCTACGACTATAGATAACACAAAAGAATAAATAATATAAGAATTCCAGCAGTATTCCAAAACACTTCTGAAAGTGATGTCTCCTTTCCCGTACCAGTCTGGCCTCTTCACTAACTAAGCATGACGATCAGATTACGATTTACAGTTCATCACTCGAGTTGGAACACGAGCTCTCACTGTTCATGAATTATCTCTTAGTGATGTATATTAGTAGAAATAAAATTATATAACAACTAAACTAACATTCACAATTGCAGGTACACGCTTTCAAACGTAAACTTAATTATCACTCATGCTTAAGTCTTACCATTTACAGTGAATACATGATTTGAAAATGATTTAAGTTAAAAAAATTGTGATATATTCTGCAGCAATAGAACGTAGTCATCACGACTCATTCGGGCAAAATTTTGCTTATCAAAATGAAATACGAAATCAACAATATAGACAGACTCAGCGAGGAGGGAGAACAGAACATCTTCGGCTAATCATTTCAGAATGTGTGATGGTAATAAATATATGAGCAGATGACGCATAACTAGACCGGCATATGATCCACTGACACAGATATATTTTACCTCCTTATTGCATTTTACGGTAGTTAGCGATTAGGTCAGATCTGACAAGCACTTTATGTTGTTTGACTGGAAGCAACTTCAACCTGAGATTCACAATTACCATGACTAGGTTCAAGAATGATTTACGATAATGATTCGTGCAACAAAGTAGAAGAACGGTCAAGAGTTTAACTGGTCAAAGTTTTTACTTAAGATTCTTATGACTCAAATTATTTCAGAGGATACGGGACTAAAACATGACTAGGCATATTTCAGATTTGGCCTGTAGTGAAGATCAAGGGTACGGAATTTCGCGTTTAGCTTTTTTCAGCAACATACCGTATATACGAGTCACAGGTGAAAATACTTATCATCTAATTCACAACAGATTTAGGATAAAATTTAGTTAGCCTTTAATATAGCTTTTGTGACCTGAAACTGACGTGACTTCCTTTGCTGACACTGGTACCTATACTGTTAATTTCCTGGGAACTGGTGGAGTGTACATTTACTGAGGTACTCAGATGGGTAGTTGTGAATTTGTTCCTTCGTCATAAAAACACGTCGTTAACAGAAAACATCTAGTTGTTCTGGGATCCTTCAACCGTATTGGTACTCAGGCCATTAGCATTAGGGCACAAGAATTAGACTCATCAGCAAAACGGTTAAACTCAGGGGGATGAACATCCAACATGGAAGGGTGGCCTCATCTGTACAGGCATATGAGTGGGGTTCAAATTTTTTAAGTTATCGTCCGAGATCATGCCAGGGTTTCAGTAAAATGGCTGGGAAAATAATTTATTGGTATCTCAGCCAACGTTTCTTTCTGGTATCTTAACCTCCTTGTTCACTACCTGCACTGTTATTACACGTAAATCTGGAGGAGCTCCAGCGTAACGACCCTGAAATGGTCACTCATGCCTGATGTGAGACGAGACGGCTTCCCAAAGATGTGTGGGTTTCATTAGGTTTCCGCAAAATTGCACTGACTTCCCTCAGGCTGCAAACCAAGCGACATTGCCACTAATGTTCATTGTGCTGGTTGGCATAACCTTGTTAGAAAGGTTGCAAAGGATTCTCACGCATGTTCCCACGGTTATCTGGGTGCGCGGAGAGGAGAGCAGGATTATTTTAGGGATTCAGAAATGTAGAATCGACAACAGGCTCACAAACCGAGTAGGTTAGTGGTTACTCCATGGGCTACAATCCCCTGATTCATTACATACACTGACACCACCTGAAACTAGAGAGAGAAAAGTTCTCGGCATCAACAGTTCAGAAAAGTAACTAAGGGAGGGGAAAATAAGCATATCCCTTTTGAAACTGATTTCTTTCTTGTTAATTATTTGTACAACATTCTTTGAAATAAATTTCAAAAGCATTTGAAACGTATTTCAAATACATGTCAAATACGTTCCAGAAAAAATAAAGGTACGGTCACTGTTACATTCACATTCCAACTGCTGAACAATTGTGCAAGAAACTTACACAACATTATTCGCTTCGTACACTTCCACAGATGATTTACCAGCAGTAAGTCGAACCCTCTATGTATACTCGGCATTCACCTTTATCTCGCGAGCCTTTCCTTGCTTCCTAGGCAAGGGTGGTATTAAGGTACGGTACGGTACGGTACGGTTGATATTTATTCTATATGTACGGTACGGAATTACGGTACAATAACTTTACCAAAGTACGGTACGGTACGATTAAGGTACGGAAAAAATGGGCAAAATTCCGTACCGTACCGTACCTTAGGCTTGGATATGTCACTAAGCAATTACTAATGCATATTTGACCGCTTCAGTGACTGCACAAGTCGATCACTAAGGTGCTTAACATTTTAGTTTGTAACATACCATGCATGTGTGTGTGTGTGTTTGGAATTCCTTAATGAACATGTTTATGTCTGTGTGTAATTCTTGAAGTAACACGCTACAAACGTTTAAAGCATCAATCATATAATCCCATAATGTCTCATAATGATTTATTATTATTATTATTATGACAACTGAATATATACACATGTGCATATAAAGGCCCTTTGCTAATTCACACCTGTTAACATTGAAATTTTCATAAAGTGGGGATTTTACTGATGTTGATTGAGTTTGCTTAAAGTACGACAAAAGTACGGAATTACGGTAAGTTATTTTTTACCGTACTGTACGGTACGGAAAAGTAATTGAGGGTACGGCACGAAATTACGGTACGATATTTTAGCCAGGTAGGAAGTAAGGAAAAACATTCCGTACGTACCGTACTACCAGCCTTGTTCCTAGGAGCTGAGGCCCCTTCTTTCTAGTACCTCTGCGTCATCCATGTATCCACCCCAAGTGATAAATCATACAAGATTGCGTCATCACAGATATTTTGTAGAGATTAAGAATCAGGGATTCTGTTTCCACTCCTCACATTTCTAAAACCCGTCGTCTTTTTCCAGATTTTATTTTGTTGCGCAGCTCCCGAAGGCTGTAAATCTGTCGGCTGTCGCCGTGCCGAAAGACTTATTTCAGCAGCGATGTTTTTATCGGTCTCCAATGAGAATGAAAAATTGTTTTGAGTGCGTAGCAGCTCAGATCGCATGAGAAGTGAATGATCTTACGCTCTTTTTAATTTTGTATATTTTATTATAAAAATATAGTATGCCCTTAGAATCGATCACCTGAAATATCTTAACGGTGTGGCAACCTTTGCATCAAATCACTGGAGTATATTTTATTATGACTGAGAATAACTAATCGCCATGCACAACTAGATTCGCTTATTATCTCCTCTGCATGAGTAAATTTTTCATGGCCTAAACGCTACAAATATTTGTTTATTATTTTGATGGAAAAGCAACAAACCATCTGGCCTTCCTGAATGTCGATATCTGAGCATATTTAGTGAGGTTCAAAAAAGTCAAGGCCTCCCCAGAGTAAGAAATGAATGAAATTCCTTTTCCATTTCGAGCATCAGATGATATTTGAAAGCAATTTTCCTCGGGGAAAGAAGGGCGAGAGAGAACTGCTGTGGAATTCAGCATTTATTACTTCCAGTGAGTGATTGCGTTTCCGCATGAATTCATTATTTTCTGATGCACCGCTGGCTGATGCTGGGCTCAGTTCAGGTGCTTTCCGATATCATTAGGCCTCAAAATTGGTGTACCTTTTGTGTCTTACGTGGTCATTTTCTACCGATTATTCATGGTCTTTCCAGAGCGGAAAATAAAATGAGCTTTCGTTCCACCCATATTTTCCCTTACACAATACATAAGAACCTGCTGCTCTTTTGCAAGTTCGGGTGGTATTGACAATAAAGTAATTACACAGGTTTTAGTATTCCGCTCCTGCATCAACGCCATTACTTTTCATTTCCATTAAGATATTCTAGAAAAGACTCAAGAGTTCCTCGCTGGGTAAGCGGGTTCCGTTCTTAGCTACCACTCTGTTGGTTGCGAGTTCGAATCTCCGACCGGCCAGTGAAGAACAAGAGGAATTTGTTTCTGGTGATAGAAATTCATGTCTCGCTATAATGTGGTTCGGATTCCACAATAAGCTGTAGGTCCCGCTACTAGGTAACCAACTGGTTCTTAGCCACGTAAAAATAAATCTAATCCTTCGGGCCAGCCCTAGGAGAGCTGTTAATCAGCTCAGTGGTCTGGTTTAACTAAGATATACTTATTTTTTAGAAAAGGCGCACATGTAAAACAGTGCACCTCACGTGGTGCACTGTAAACATTATTGAAGGACGAACGCAGCAACCCTTCAGCCCCTAGCTAACCCCCACGTTTTAGGCTTTTACTTTTCCTCCATTCCCTCTCCCTTTCTTCAGTCTTGCTGTCCAGCCTACAACGATTCTTATGCAACCTTGGTGGTTTTTCTCATTTTCCCCTTTGAATTAAATTCTATTTGTTCTTGTGAAATTTAGGCTGCCTCTCTTTTGGATATGGTGAGCTCCATTTTCCAACACTGGGCTCTATCTGCTTTAATTTTTTGTTTTCAGATTCTTCTTCCATTAATTCTGCCATTTATCTTTATACTTGTTTTTATATATGTTATGTAATCACTAACAGGGATGTTTACATTTCTTATCATATGGACTGCTTCTATTTAAAGGACACATATATGCATTTCATAGCTTCAATGCTTTAAGATGTGATGAAAGAATTTTTGGAGCGAGATGGTACTGACCGAGCCGTCAGTTGCAAAATCTTTGTATTCAGCAAATAGTTTGATTCTTCAGCAATATTGCCGGTCAGGTGATCTTCCAAGCATTATGTATATTCGTGAGTACGTGCGTTACTTTGATCTAGATTATGCCAAAATCTGCCCTAAAAGTGAGTTTGATCGTTCATTAACGTGACAGAACTGCAATTGTCCAGTCATAGCTTTGGAGTCGTTCCAGGCTTTGAAAATCGGCAGATAAGGTAGAGTTTCAAATCTCTGTTTTTATGGGAGAAAATTGAACTTGTGATTTTTACCATGACTTTCTGATCATTATGAACTTTTGAACTGGTGTGGGAGATTTAATATGAATATTCATACCTCTTTTATATTATTATTTTGTTACGTTACGTTTGCCATATCTTGGCTATGCATTTTACACTTTCCATTATTGTGTTTTGCATTTCATATATTTTTGGGAGTTTTCTATCATGTTTAATTCTTTCGACAGATGTCTGTGGACATGTTGGAATAACATGTGGAATTGTGGTAGACTGTTTTTTTTTGGACATGACTTTTAGTTATCGATTTGTGAGGATGTGTGATTTTGGGGATTTCCAGGCTATTAGCCATAATGAGACTTCTTTAATCAGAAGGGTTTTGCAGTTTAGAGTTTAGTTATCTGACTCGATAACTCTTTATTATGCATTTTAATCTTTGCTTTGTTTTATTCATTTCTTGTTGGGTTATTTGAATAATAAACCTATTTTTGTAAGAAACTATTGTGTTTCTTTAAATAGTCCATTTAATTGCTTTGAGAGAATGAGGAAGGTCGGGTGGATGAGCTTCGGAAAACGATGGGAGAGAGAGAGAGAGAGTCGATACACGGAGAGAGAGAGAGTTGAGAGAGAGGGAAAAAATGTGAGTGTTATCATGGGTCGAATCTTTATACGTCTTTTTCCTGAAGAAAGACCGCTAGGATTACGCTACATACACTTTCAAAAAAGTGTTGATTCTGTTCTTGTAACAGATTTTAATGGCGGCAGCGGTGCCTCATGATTTTAATGGCAGCGAGCGATGTCCCATGTCTTTAATGGTAGCGAAAAAGGGAGATTACTAATAGACTAATTGGTAACGTTGATGCCCAAGGCATAGGCGACTTCACCTAAGGCGACGAGTCAGTGTTGAATGACTGAGTGGGTCGTGATTACATGTATACACAGGTGATTACGCGCTAATACGGGGTTTTTTTTTTTTTTTCGTTTCTATTCGAGTACTGGGAGTGGGGAGTTGTGAAATAGATCTGGATGATCTCTAGAGCAATTTTGGGGTTAACAAAATACCCAAATAAGTGTGAATAGTGGCGATTGTGAGTTAATTACGCAAAGTGATGATTCAACAAAAATCGCGCTGGTGTTTTTCTGCTTCGTCTTCGAGAGTGGGTGACGTCACAGGCTGCACACAGCTCTGTTTTCTGTTAGAAGTCAAGAGATAGGTGCTCCGTTTTCTGTTCAAATTGGTAAGTACCCCATTATCGTAAGTTGCGCAGAACTCCGTTTTCTGTTCTTCTTTTAGAGGGGGTAACTTTTACCTTTCTCTAGTGTTCTTTTTGGTTTCTTTTTTATGTTGTTACGCTCAGGGCGTGTGATCACTCACAAAATGCCGGATGATGCAGCAAGCACATCCCAATCAATTGTGGTGCATAAAGTGACGAGCGTTAGCGCGGGAATTAGTAATTTTAAAGGGTTAGTTGACGGGAAGCCAACCCAAAATATAGAAACTTTCATTGAGTCAGTGAACAATTATCTGAATTCCAAGAAAATTACGAATGGCGCTGAAACTTTAACAGAGGCTAAATCATTTCTGGATTTAGATAAAGGAGATATTGGGAAACGGGCACGCAGTTTCGGGTTCAGAAGGTGTAAAACTTGGAATGAACTGCAGAAATTTCTACGAGCTACTTATGGCGGAGTTCAACGTGAATGTGCAGTTCGGAATTTGCGAGAGTTTCTCAAAATAAAGAAGGGCAATGATTCACTAGTCACATACAGTGCGAATTTATTTGATGCAGTAGTTGAGTTAAAGAAATCTATAATAGGCTCTCCATGGGTAACTGGAAATAATATCTCCTTAGATAATTTTGAAAGATTGTTACACTTTGCTTGCCTTTTAACGTCGGTCCCAGATGTAATTGTAGATAGTTTTGATAAGAGAATTGATCAGGATACAGACGAATCCTCTTTGTTTGCACAGATTAACAAAAATCTATCAAAATGCCTGACACTGGACAGTAGTTTTGTACAGGGAGGTGCAAAGATGTCAGCTGTGGTTTCCAAACCACAGAATAATGATAGTCGCTCGCATTCGGGAAATGATGCAACAGCGAAGACATGTGCATGAGTAGAATCGAAGAAAATTCCAGAGATCAGTCACAACGATACGTTGTTTTAATTGTGATAAACTAGGACATAGTAAATCAAATTGCAGAGTGAGATATTGTTCAGTTTGCAAATCTTCAGATCATGGATGGAGATTTTGCCCAGCCACGAAGAATAGAGATTATTCAGGGAAGTCACGGGGAGGCTTTTCTAGATATGACAGGAGAATTCCACATGATGCAAGTTCTAGATACACAAAGGAACAGCAGAATTTTCACAAGATAAGTTCGAAAACGGACACAGGATAATGAGCAATCAGGTCTTAGAGTCACTAGAACCTAGGCCGATTGTACGTGGATTCTCTAATGGCAATGAAATTCTTATTTTCATTGATTCTGGTAGCTCAGTTAACTTAGTAAATGCTGACCTTTTTCACTCGAGGTTTCCAGAGTGCAAATTAGTCCCTTCTAGTGAGACAGTGTGTGATGTGCAAGCGAGGAAACTGAATATTTTAGGTTCGTCATTTCTTACGCTTTGTATCGGCGGAAAGACAATAGTAGAATCATTTTTGGTCATAGAAGGATTAGCCTTAGGTGAAATGGTTTTGCTAGGACACCCTTCTTGCATGCGACATAACATCAACATTCTTACGGGAGTTCAGGGGATTACAATAGGTGAGTCAGGTTGTTTTGTTCCATATATACACAGGAAAAAAACTTGTGAGAAACCTAAGACACAGTCGGAGACATGTGTAACACAGTCATTAGAGAGTGAAGATATTCCGCAAAGATCTTTCAAAGGATTTTTGTTGGAAGATATTGAATTGCAACCGCGAGTTCCTACATTGGTTAAAGTGTCGCTGAAAGAGAAGAATTTTCCTTCTCAAGTGTGCGTTGTTGAGGGAACCGAGAAATTCAAAGACGTTGTGAGTACGGTGTCAGTGAATGAAATTTCAGTCGCAGGCGTGACTTCAGTACAATTAGTTAGCTATCAAGACTCAGTGAAAAAATATCACAAGGGTACTTATGTAATTGATTTTGAAGAGTTTAATGAAGAGCATAAATTAGTGAGTTTTTGTGGAGACGGGAACATGTTTCCTAACGAGGAGCAACAGTTCCGAAGTCAGGTTCTACATGAACACTTGGCTAAAGTTGATTATCCTGAGTATTCAGATAAAGTAGAGAAAGTGTTGAAAGAATATCTAGATAACATTGCTTTGAAGGGAGATAAATTAGGAGTTACAGATGTTTTAGAACATTCAATCCGCCTAGAAAAGGGTACAAATCCCATATATATTCCAGCATATCGAATTCCTTTTAAGATCAGAGAAGAAGTAGAAAAAAAAGTTCAGAGGTGGGAGTCGGAAGGCATTATCAGACCGTCCAATTCTCCGTTTAATTTTCCTTTGCTTGCAGTTCCTAAGAAAGACGGTAGTATCAGAGTTTGTGTAGATTTTCGTAAATTGAATGAAAAAACATGCCCAGATAGATATCCTGTAGCTTGTTTGCCTGATTTGTTTGTTGAGATCGGTGGCAAGAATATATATTCATCTATAGATCTTATGCAAGGGTTTTTACAAGTTCCCCTTTGTGAGAGTAGCCGTAAATATACAGCATTTTCTATACCAAAGGGGCATTACGAGTTTAATAGGATGCCTTTTGGATTACAAGGGTCCCCAATAACATTTACTAGACTGGTTAACACAGTACTTCATGGCTTGTTAGGAAAGTCGGTGTTTGTGTACATGGATGACATTCTCATATGCACAGATACAATTGAAGAACATCTAAAGGTGTTAAAAGAAGTCCTCAGGCGATTACGGTTCCCTGGATTAAAGGTCAAATTGGCCAAATGTGAGTTTCTGAAGAGAAAAATTGTCTACTTAGGACATGTTATCTCTAAAGAGGGAGTTAGAGTGAATGATGAGAAAGTTAAAGCCATTGTGAATTTTCCAGTTCCCAAAACCAGGAAACAGATTCGTTCGTTCCTAGGTATGTCGGGTTTCTTTCGCCGTTTTGTGCGGAATTTTTCTACAATAGCGTCTCCATTGACAGATTTGTTACGAGAAGACGTTAAGTTTGTTTGGGGTGATAGTCAACAATTAGCTTTTGAGAAGCTTAAGAACGCTTTGGTGAACCCACCAGTTTTGAAGTTTCCAGATTTTAGTCAACCGTTCACCTTAGTGACTGACGCGAGTCAGGAAGGTATAGGTGCGTGTTTGATGCAGAAATTTGAGGGGAAATTACACCCAATTGCTTTTTATAGCAGAAAGTTCAAAACGCGTGGTAGTAACGAAAGGCTGATGTCAGTTGTGGACAAGGAGGCTTTCGCAGTCGTCTCTAGCCTTGTTCATTTTAAGATGTTGTTGTTGGGAAATAAAGTTGAGATTTTTACAGATCATCAACCGTTATTAGAGCTTTTTAATAAACCAAATTTGTCGCCCAAGAGAGCACGTTGGTTCCTAACATTGAGAGATTTTGATGCAAACCTCAAATACATTGAAGGTAAGCATAATGTAGTTGCAGATGCATTGAGCAGATACTTTCCGGGCGAGGATGAGGAAATACACACCGAATCCTGTGTGGGAGAAGAGAGTAAATATTTGGTGTCTAATGTCTCTGATATTAGTAGTTCTGAGAGATCGCATGTAGAGGACATACACGTTCCTACAGTGCATACTTCGGGGAGAAATAGTGAGTCGGCAGTCTCGGGAGAGATTGTTATTCGTGATAGTGAGAGTAACGCAGTGTGTTATATTACGGGTGAAAATGTCACTTGGGACATAGGCTTGCTCGAACAAAAGCAAGATGAAGATAAATTGTTGTCAGATGCTAATGCATTTCTTAGGGGAGTTTCATCGAAGAAAGGGTATAAGTTGCCTTTTTCTGGTCTAGAGTTGGAGAATAATTTATTGGTGAGGAAAGTTAAGTATAACTTGCGAAGTACTCGAAGCATGGGTGAGATTACACAAATCATCGTGCCAGAGAGTCTAGTACCACAAGTTCTAGACATTGTACATTGTAAATTTGGTTCTCCTCATTTGGGTGTAGACAAGACGTATGAAAACGTCAGGTCAAAGTTCTTTTGGAAAAATATGTTTTCCGCAGTAGAAGCCTTTGTGAAGAAGTGCGCTATTTGCAATGCGAATAAGCCAGCGACGACAGTGTCGTGTCGTTTGGGTTCATATCCCATACCATATAGGCCGTTTCAGAGAGTGCATATGGATATTCTGGGTAACTTCTCAGAGTCCGCTTATGGTTATAGACATTTATTAGTAGTTGTTGATGAGTTGACTCGCTTTGTCGAGATTTTCCCACTGAAATACAAATCAGCTGAGGAAGTTGCTATAGCGTTCTTTAAGGGGATAATTTGTCGATATGGTGTTCCTGAATGTCTGATCACAGACAATGGTAGGGAGTTTATTAATAAGACTTTAGACGGTCTTGCTAATTTGTTGGGAATAAAGAAAGTATCTATAATCCCGTATAGACCTGAAGCGAATGGGTTGTGTGAGAGGGCGAATCGGAAAGTAATCGAAGCTTTGCGCATGACGGTGGGTGGTTCCGATACACATTGGGACAGATCTTTGGATGAAGTGCGATATAGTATCAATACTATGATGAATGACACAATTAAGATATCTCCAGCAGAAGCTTTGTATGGGTACAAGTTGAAAGGACCTTTTGATTTGTTACCAGAGCGAGTTCAAGGTGATGTTACGGTCACTTCATTGATAAATACAGCGAGAGAAAGATTTGCACGTATCAGTAAAGAACTTGAACTTAGTTCGCGTGCAATGGTAGAGAAAAGTAACGCGAAATCGAGGGGAGTAGTTTTTCGATGGGTGATAGAGTGTTTGTTAAAGTGAATGTTCGGAATGATCTGAATTATAAATTAAGTCCGAAGCTCCACGGACCTTTTGAGATTGTAGAGATCAAAAGAGGGAATAGATTTGTAGTTAAAGATGTAAATACTGGAGTGACGAAATTAACCCATATTTCGAAGGTAAAGAAAGTTGGGATGTAATGGAACGTTTGTATATAGTTAGAGGGATAAATGGGTTGATATTTGTATATATATGATGTTTATTTATTTTTTTTTTTGTCTCTTGTTCATTTTAGATGTTGAAGTTCTTAATCATTTGTTTTCGAATGATTTTGGGAATTGAGACATGGGCTAATTTCATACGAGATTTGACCCGTGTGTTAGTGTGTTATTGTGTTATGATGTGTTTTATCATCTGACGCAATATGTGTGTTGTTTAGGATATTTTTTTTGGGGGGGAGGTACTTAGTATATCGGACCGAACAAGTCTGATTTTTTTTTCGGGTTGGGAGATCGTATTTGAGTATTTGGATTTTTTTTTCAGTTTCTTTTTTTTTTTAAATAAAGGGAGCTGTATTGTGAGTAATTGTAGTTGTTAAGATCGTGGGAGCGATTGCCATTACTTCAATTGCTATCTTGTTGAGAATTAGTCAGGTGTTGCGAAATATTTGCTAACCGAAGTAGAACTTTCATGTCTTTTACGAGATATGATACCTTTTAGTGTTTCGATAGGATTCTCGAGTATTTTTTTTTTGTTGGATGGTTTTTTTTTTATGAGTGAGTTCCGTAGAGTTGTGGTGTGCTTAATAGTGAGTTGACTGTGATTATTCTGAGATACACACTTGGAATTAGTTCACATTGAGAGTGTTTGACTTTCGCATTAATAGTCTTGTTTGGTTCAGTAACATGAAACCTTTTTGTTATTAGACCTTTTTCGAGTGTTTTTGGGAGACTCAGTAGTGACATGGGATGGATTAGAGACCATATTCATTTTGGGAGATCAATATCAAGGTTCGGGAGTTGATTATAAGACAAGTTGTACTTTAGTTAGAGAGAAGTGTGTGTGTGACAGTAGTATTTTCCAGTTGCGAGTTGTGTCTGTGGGTGGTTGTGAGTTATCATTAGTTCATGGACAGACTCCGACAGAATGTGACTTTAGACAGTTCCTGCGAGATTACCACATCGAGTCCACCAGCACTCTTACTGCCATCTTTTGCAAGGAATGTGCAGTTACAATGATGTGCCAGAACAACAAGTCGACATCATTCGTTCTTCAAGGATCCAAGCTGTTTGATGCTGCATTACATGCCGTGTGATGTCTACGGACTTTCTCGTACTTAGCCGTGCTGTATTCAACAGTTCCGAGAAGATGCGTCATACGCATAACGAGCATTTGGTAGTGGCGGTACCTACAACCAAGGTGCCAATGACGGTTCCACCATTGGAAGACATTGACGATTCCGTGATGTTCCAGTATCAGGAATATATTATGCCGACAATTTTAATTGTCTTAATAGCTATTTTACTGATAATTCTTGTTGTGGGAGTAGTAAAGCTTATTCGTGTTTGTAAGATTACATGTAAAGGCTCTAAGAACACAACCCCAGTGACTTTGGAAGTGCGTCATGAGAGCAGTCCTTAAAGCTGCAGTGCAGTAGACATTGCTAATTGAGCATAGCTCTATTTTGTTATGTTTTATACATATGCTTTTGTTTTAGTTTGCCGTTAAGGAGAGCGAGACGCTCTTATGTGGTGGCCGAGCTCTATTTCAGAAAATATGGCTGCTACAATTTTAAAGGACACATATATGCATTTCATAGCTTCAATGCTTTAAGATGTGATGAAAGAATTTTTGGAGTGAGATGGTACTGACAGAGCCGTCAGTTGTAAAATCTTTGTATTCAGCAAATAGTTTGATTCCTCAGCTATCTGCGCGAGAACCTCAGCAATATTGGCAGTCAGGTGATCTCCGAAGTGTTATGTATATTCGTGAGTACGTGCGTTAATTTGATCTAGATTATGCCAAAATCTGCCCTAAAAGTGAGTTTGATCGTTCATTAACGTGATAGAACTGCATTTGTCTAGACGTAGCTTTGGAGGGGATCCAGGCTTTGAAAATCGGCAGATAAGGTAGTTTCAAATCTCTGTTTTTATGGGAGGAAATTGAACTTGTGATTTTTACCATGATTTTCTAATCATTATGAACTTTTGAACTGGTGTGGGAGATTTAATATGAATATTCATACCTCTTTTATATTATTATTTTGTTATGTTACGTTTGCCATATCTTGGCTATGCATTTTACACTTTCCATTAGTGTGTTTTGCATTTCATATATTTTTGGGAGTTTTCTATCATGTTTAATTCTTTCGACAGATGTCTGTGGACTGGTTCGAATAACATGTGGTAGACTGTTTTTTTTTTACATGACTTTAGTTATTGATTTGGGGAGTATGTGTGATTTTGGATATTTTCAGGCTATTAGCCATAATGAGACTTCTTTAATCAGAAGTGCTTTGCAGTTTAGAGTTTAGTTATCTGACTCGATAATTCATTTATTATGCATTTTAATCTTTGCTTTGTTTTATTCATTTCTTGTTGGGTTATTTGAATAATAAACCTATTTTTGTAGAAACTATTGCGTTTCTTTAAATAGTCCATTTAATTGCTTTGAGAGAATGAGTGAGGTCGGTTGGGTGAACTTCGGAAAACAATGAGAGAGAGAGAGAGGCGATACACGGTGAGAGAGAGAGAGGGGAGAAAAAAGGATGCAAGTGTTTCCATGAGCGAACCTTTTCACGCCTTTTTCCTGAAGAAGACCGTTAGGATTACGTTATGTACACTTTCAAAAAAGTGTTAATTCTGTTTCTTGTAACATATGTATCTATCTACCTACCTAATGTTTTTATCGATGTTTTATAGCAGACATCAATAAAAGGACATATGAAACATATTCAAGTTTAAGCATGAGCAAGTGGGTCCTAATTGGAGTGTGAAATAACCGACTTCTACTCGATTACACCTGGCACAAGTGCAATCGATGAGTCACTTCCATGCAGCGCATGGATGTAAAGGTTCATCTATTGCCACAAGCCACATATGGGAACGCTGTTATATAGTACCACAGCAAAGTGTTTGACTTCTTAATATCAACATACTAAGGTTCTATAATGAAATATATGAGAACGCACGAGAGAGAGAGAGAGAGAGAGAGAGAGAGAGAGAGAGAGAGAGAGAGAGAGAGAGAGAGAGAGAGAGAGAGAGAGAGACTTTAGCAATGAATTATTATTATTATTATTATTATTATTATTATTATTATTATTATTATTATTATTATTATTATTATTATTATTATTATTATTATTATTTAGAAGATGAACCCTATTCTTATGGAACAAGACTACAAGGGCCATTGACTTGAAATTCACATTAGAGAGAAATAACACAGTACATTTTAAATAATAAACACCGGGAAGTCGTAGCCAGCCTCAAAAAAGGGTATACGGTATGAAGCTCGCAAGCTCGTCCTAAAAGAGCTGCTGAAATCCAGAAAGTTAAAATCCTACGGAGTCATCTCTTTTAAAGGGAAATGGTGTGCAGCTGAAATATATATATATATATATATATATATATATATATATATATATATATATATATATATATATATATATATATATATATATATATATTAAGAATATTCCCTCCTACGCCACGTTTTTTGCACTAAATTTAAAGTAAAAGGACTAAGTAATTAAATAAAGCAAATTTAGTATGATTCACTGTGAGAAATTCGCCCCCAAAAACCTCTCCCCACTGCCTTTTTGGGGGCGAAACCCCTTTCAGTCCCTTTCTTGTCCAACATGCTGTCAGAAATCTCTTAATTCCAGGTGTTGACCCCTGCCAAGAACTAACCGCCGCCGGAGGCAGGCCAGCTGGTGGGCAGACCACGTGCATTCCCCTAGGGGGGTGCGCCCCACAGTTTAAGAATCGCTGCTTTAGAATAATTACTTTAAAGCCATGAATGATTAAACTGATAATAATAGCTTGATGTCACCTATAAACGCTAGCAATTTTACTTAAATATTGTATTTATGTCTATGGTAATATGCCAATGAGCTTATCCAGATATGCTTTCGGATCGAATCCCCGCATGATATATTTACAAAATGATGATAACTGACAGTACCTTTTTCAATCAACAGTTCCAAAGAGTTATACGACGGTAATTTACAATTTTACAGTCGAATTCCTGTTACAGGATGTGCATACCGACATTTTTGGTCTGTAAATTAGAATATATATATATATATATATATATATATATATATATATATATATATATATATATATATATATATATACATATATATATATATATATATATATATATATACATATATATATACATATATATATATATATATATATATATATATATATATATATATATATATATATATATATATATATATATATATATATATATATATATATAATATATATATATATATATATATGTGTGTGTGTGTGTGTGTGTGTGTGTTGTGTATGTGTATGAACGTATGTATACTGAAGTTTATGTATTTCGCAACATTGCACACCAGGAGGAATTGGAGGCTTCTTTCTCGTTTAGCATATAGCAAATTTGTAACGCAGGAGAACAATAAATCTCAAACAAATATAAAAAAAATGGTGCCGTCTGGTTTGATGGGACTCAGAGAGAGAGAGAGAGAGAGAGAGAGAGAAATTGCGTTAAAGAAAGTGTTACGCCAACTCAGATTACAAAAGATCTCTCAACATATATATGCTGTATATATATTATACATATATATACATACATACATATATTTATGAAAAAATATATATTTATATAAGTATATATATATATATATATATATATATATATATATATATATATATATATATATATATATATATATATATATATATATATATTTACATATATATATTAAAGAGCCTTTATATTTCTTAGGCAAAATAGACCTATCTTCCGTATGGTTACGTAAAGTTAGGAAATTTTGCTCTTCAAAATAAAGTGCGAAATCTAGAAGGCAGAGTCATCATAACTTTGTGAATACAATGGTTTGAACTTCCCTTGCTCCTAACATTTTTTATCCATTCGGTACAAAAACCCTGACAACCAAAAACAGATATGTAAGTAGACATCCAATGATATATCTTAACTAAGATCTGATAGGCATAAAATCACACCAGCTTTTCATATTTGAATCAAAGCCATTAATTAAGGTATAGAAAGGCTCAGATTACATATTGGCTTCTGCAGAAAGGTTTAAAATGACAAATGACAATACATCAATCAATAACAACAAGGGAAACAACGGGAGTAGGCCACAAGTTCAAGAAAATGGAATAGAAGAAATGAAGAAAGGCAAAGTATCATTTTGGAGAAATTTAATTCTTTCTCGCATCATTTTCGTTGCAGAGAGAGAGAGAGAGAGAGAGAGAGAGAGAGAGAGAGAGAGAGAGAGAGAGAGAGAGAGAGAGAGAGAGAGAGAGAGAGAGAGATTAAGTCGAACCACAAGTTTACTGACCTTACCTGATAGCCAATCAGAAAAGTGTTTTATACCAGGCTACTTAAGTGTTTACCTTCTTAATCAATGAATCCTCGCTGACGACGCGACCCAGAAATGCACGAAACATCCTTCAAAAATTAGAAGGAAAGGACCACCTAGAAAAGGGTTAGAACGATTGCAAGAAAGAGATATTTAAAAGGAAATGCCTCAACTACAGGAAGCTCTAGATTTTCGTGGCGTTTGTTGTGGAACTCGCAGAGATGCTGATAAGCCTTTTGTGCGGCTGTACTAAACACCAAATACTGAGTTTTTCGTATAATGGGATAATCAAAGATTAACAGCTAAGTATGAAAAAGGGAATGACTTGTGTTAGAAAATGTCATTTACATTTGTATGACTATGTATAATCACATTTCGGAAAACAGAAATGGAACTGCAAAACATGAACTACAGGGAATATAATTCAAACCAAGGGAAGAAGAGGAACTTCTCGTAAATCACAGCCTGATCTGAAAACAGAACAACCGGTAATCGTAATCCATCAGCGATACTTAATACAACTTTCCCGGGCTCAGACATTCATTTACAGCTTACGGACTTTTTCCAGCACTAAGGCAGGCCGTAATGACAATAAAGCTTTATCTTTAATATCTTAGTTGTTGCTTTAGAAGTTACTAAGCTGGGTCGTCTGTCATCCAGAGTAATGCCCCAAACTTGTGCGTGAGACAAATAAAGGGAAGAACAGACATTAAGAGCAACTCGTTCGATGTAATAACGTGAAAGGTGAAGACTGGCAAAATAATTGAACATAATTATCTGGGATCACAGAGGTACAGCAACAACTGTATTTATAACAAAGCCGGCACAACAGTTTTCTTTTCAGAAAGCTAAAAGTCAAAATTTGAAATAAGGTGACTGAAAAGATATTTTAGACATTGCAACCATTATCGAGGGCTATTGCAAAATGGCTCGGAAAAACTGTGAAAAACGAGGTACCACGTTTACATCTTATGTCTGCGATGACGAACTTGACCAGCCAACTTTAGCCAGTTGATTTGCCTCAAGGAGGGACGATTGGGCGTAATCCCGGTCTCGGTATGGAAACTATCATGTTTGAAGTAGCTTGGGTCCTTCAAATGGCTAAACTTCGGAATAATCTCATTAATAAATGTCCAGTGACTATCAAAATGGGAATTTAATTAGTCGACAGAGAGAGAGAGAGAGAGAGAGAGAGAGAGAGAGAGAGAGAGAGAGAGAGAGAGAGAGAGAGAGAAATGGTTCGACTTCAAAATGACCAAATCAAATGAATATGATTAGCTAAATTAAATGGGTATATGAAATTTAATCACCAGTCTGAGAAATAGACTCGCTAATCAATTCCCGATCATATTGTTAAAAGCGTCTATAGAGGGAAAGAATAATGATGATGTAATAAATTGAAAAACAGAATCATGAAGCGGAAGGGAAAATTTTGCCTGGAATAAAAAAAGAGGAAGGTTACCCCGGGGTGGGGAAACATTAAATTTTCAGGCGAGGAACAAAATGAGGAAACGATCCGACTGAGCAGCAAAATATGAATAAGAAGGAATTCGCCCTATTATATGGAAAAGTGAATTCGAACCTCAAACGATCACAAGAAGGAGGAGGGGGAGGAGAAGGAGAAGGGGGGAGGTGGTAATATACAAAACTCCTGCACTGGGAGGATGTCAAATGAAGACAATAACGACATCGCCGGGTCTTTTGCAGCCTTACTTACTCTTTCCCCTTCGCCCATTTACTCAAGACGAGTTCTGGAGATAAATTCATCCCGAGGGAGATGGTGCATTTCTCTACTAATTCTTTACCCTAATATTTTTTTCTGGTTGTCTTATTTTTCTTTTCGTGGTTCTATTATAGTACAAAGAAAACTTTTACAGCCTCTTTGTGAACTTCCAGTATCTTATGGAATTTTCACCTTTGCTAAATTAGGATTAAAATTAATTGGGCCTTAGAGTTTTAATGAAATTAATATTTATTATATTATTATACATGACATGCCGCATTCATATGGAACAAGGTAAAAGGGTCTGTGACTTGAAAACAACCTTCTACAGAACGGAATGACCATTTGCAAATAACAGAGAGAGAGAGAGAGAGAGAGAGAGAGAGAGAGAGAGAGAGAGAGAGAGAGAGAGAGAGAGAGAAAGGAAATGACTAATAAATAGAGATGACAAACTAAATGTGCAAATGCAAAAAAGTAAGCAATATTTGCGAGAAAGAAAAGTCTTCAGAAAAATTAAAGTAATATGGCATGTGGTTAGAGCAGCACTACTGCATCTCCTGGTCTTGGAGCATCCACATCCATAACACAGCCACGATTCTCATGTTCACATTGTAGGAAAAAGAGAAGTCAGGCAAAGGGAAGGGAAGGGCAACATCCTGGAATCTAAACAAAACATAGGAAGCAAAGCGGAACAAAAGGAGAAACATGCACTCTTTAGAGGACAACATGATGTTTGAAATATTTTGCATTTTTTGGATATAATCAACTTTATTTAAAATAACTATATCATTACCTTTATATGGATTGGAAATATAAAGTTATTGTTTTTACTCAATTTCTGAAGAGTATTTATATTGGAAGATGATTTGAAAAGGAATCACATAGGGGAACAATTCTGCATAGCGTTTCCATACCAAAGGATGCTGCTGACATGCACACAGGAAAAAATATCCTTGCATATCCCTACCTACCTTCTTCCCATAAGAATACCAGCTATCAAGGAACATGTGATAGATGCAAGGTACATATATGGGCCTAAATAAATTTTTTTTACGCCTCATTTTGCTCTTTAGAACACACACAATAACCGATAATTTCTCACTAATTTTGTAGTTTTTAAAAAGAGTAGATGCATTATTTCTTTTTTTCACACTCTCCCTTTCACCATTCTTTGTAAGTACAATTTATTCTGAATTACTTCTATCCCTTGGAGCTTTACTTTTCCCTTTAGTCATCAATTATTCTCCATAAATAACAAGCATTCTGTACACATATTTCAGAATTATTCTCCTTCTCGGAGGGTAACTTAATATGCTCATTTAATCCCAGTTCAGCGAAATATAACACAGATGATCTTGGTTACGTAACTCCCAACGAAAGTTGTACCTGGGAGATAAGAATGAACTAGAAACTTGTATTACATATCACGAGCTGGACTTACTCCTATGGGTCACGCTATATTACATAAGACATTTACGGGGCGTGAAGGTTACCTTATTAATATACAACTGCTCTTTACCCAATTAATCCCTCAGTTCAACATCTCTCGGGCTTTGTTTTCCTTTCTCTGATAAACACAGAGAGCCTTTCGAAGAAATCAGTGGAACATGAAGGAAGGCTCTTTACATATAATGACAATGATGCCTCGATGGGCAAAGCTACCTTCGCACATGAAGCTACAGACCATTAGGGTCGAGAGATGCCCGTACTGACTAAGAGGCTAAAGGTGAGCGGACTTGGCTCTTCAGAGAAATAGCCCTTTCATGAAATGCTCTGTGGTATCAAAAGACATACACAAGTCATGACCAAAGAACCTCGGTTCCCTTTCCCCGTAACGTGAAGCCCTCTTTCAAGACAGTATCGGAACATTTAGTAGTATGGTAGTACTTTTTTTATTTTTCTTTACTGATAAAAGCAGTATTACAAAACATTCATAACGTCGTTTTCCTTAGTTCGTGTTTTATAAACATCAAAGATCAAGATTCTCTTTTATGAAATAAGCTGCAGTCCACGGTAAAATGTCATTTAAGCCGAATGGCCATGAAATACTTCCTACCGCCGCCTTCCCAAACGCCCCCCCCCCCCCCTCCCCCGCTCTCTCTCTCTCTCTCTCTCTCTCTCTCTCTCTCTCTCTCTCTCTCTCTCTTTGCATAATTGTCTAATCAAAATGTAAATTTTCTTCCCTTTGTGACTAAAGTACGGTGCATATTATTTTCTATTTCCTTCTTAATTTAATAACGCTCCACTTTATTCATTTACCCAGTATCTATTCCCTCTACAACTCGCTGTTTTTAGCCCTTAGTTCACCAAGTCATCGGCCTAATTGTCAGTTAAATACGCCTGTGGGACTTAGACTCAAACACCTCCAAATCATTCTTACAAAAAACTGATGATTGACGATAGACCTTTTAGGGGGGAAAGGACTAGTCAGAAAAGAAAATTTCTCTCTCTCTCTCTCTCTCTCTCTCATACACACACACACACAAACACACTCACTAATTAGGCGAAATCCATCAGCCATCATTACAGCAACTGTCAAGTCAGAACGAACAGATCTGTGACCTAACTGGAGTTGTTCCTCAGTGAAATTTAAGTTTATATCTCTTAAGATTTCCGACCGCAATATTTCTGGAACGTGCAAAATGACGGTGGCTCTTCAGGGCTAAGTAATCTAAACCCCAATTCACTACACGTCTTTGATATCGGACCAAACATTTCTTAATGCAGAGATTTAGAGATAGCTTGATTTAGTTGTTTCCTTTTAATCTGAATTTAGACAAACAAAATAGATATATATATATATATATATATATATATATATATATATATATATATATATATATATATATATATATATATATGGGGTAATGTGTTTGATTTTAGATTTACTGTGTATATTCAGTCATAGTGTGATGAAACGAAAGAGAATCTATAAGGTGGTACTTTGGACGGTCGCACAGTTGCAACTTCATTGCAGTCAGCAGATAGTTCAATTGCTTCAGCTGTTTTGGCTCGATGAACACACAATATTGACACTGATGTGTGAGGCAACCGACCAAGTTGGTATGCAAGTACGTAAGTTCGTGCGTTAGAAAAATGGAGATTGTGTCTAATTGTGCCCAAAAGTTAGGTCTGGTTGATTATTATCTAAGCGAGAGCAATATCGTCCGGACGTGACTTTGTGTGTTTCCAATCTCTTAGAAACCAGCAGTTAAGGTAAATCTAAACTTCTCTTTTTTTCTGTGTGGACTGTGAACTTGTGAATTTACCATATCCAATACACTTATGAATTTGTGGAGAGAATTGGACATAGTCATTTATGTCACTTTAATATTCTATTTTATTGTGTTCTGATTTGACATTTATTAACCATGCATTTTAGACTTTCATTATTATATCACATGCTTGTATACTGTATTTGTGGGAGATTACTATTTGTTTGATTTTCAACAGATGTCTGTGGGGTTGCTGTGGTGATAGAGAAAGGACACTGCAATCTTTGCAGTTTAGTGGTTGCTTTCAATGTGGTTGACTTTAAGACTAGACGTATAATGTCTACGATGGAGTGTGTGGGAGTTTTGAGTGTAAAGGCTTTGTAGCCAGAGTAAGATTAAATCTTGAATTAGACTATTTTTGACTTGATAATTCATTTATTATGCATTTTAATATTTTCTTTGTTAATTCATTACTTGTAGGGTTTGTCTAATAATAAATCTATTTATGTAGGAAAGATTGTGTTTCCTAAGAGTATCCATTTTGAGGATAATGTTAGAGAGAGAGAGAGAGAGAGAGAGAAATGCGCGGGTTGAGTGCCGAATACCAGAGAGAGAGAGAGAGGGAGAGAGTTGCAGGTTTCCACGCTTCTGAGATAGATCGCAAAACACGTTACGTAGCATTTCGAAAGGAATGTTTGAATCTGTAGGTGTAACAGATTGAATTGGTGGCAGCGGTGGTCATTAGTTTTATTGGTGGAAGCGGTTAAAAGTTTTATTGATAGCAGCGATGTTTGGGGTTAAGATAGCGAAAGAGGGATAGGAATTAAATAGGCTAATTGATAACGCTACGCCTGAGGGCACTCGCTGATAGATGCGGGGCCGGGAGCAAATGCATTTATGATTAGTGTTGAGATCTTGTACGATGAGACAACTACATGTCAGAATTACGCGTCGATATGGTGAATTTTTTTTTTTTCTATTTAAGTATTCGGGAGTGGTGAATTGTGAAAATAGGTGTGGGTGATGTGTAGAGTAGTTTGGGGTTAAAAAACACCCAGATAAGTGTGAATAGTGGCGATTGTGAGTTAATCAAGTGAAATGGTGATCTTGCAATATCGAAGTGGAGCTAACACCTTCCATCTTCTTTCAAGCTCCCATTCTCGCTAGTTGCGCAGGGCTCCGTTTTCTGTTTAGCAGACACGAGTCATAAGGCTAGTTCTTCCGTTTTCTTTTTTTGGGGATTGTTTCTTTCGTCCCTCTTATTTGGTTTTCTTTCATGTTATTACGCTCAGGGCGTGTGATTATTCACAAAATGCCTGACTCAGACGCAAGTACGTCACAATCAATTGTATGCCATAGGCTGACGAACTTCAATGCAGGCATTACAAATTTTAAAGGGTTAGTTGACGGGAAGTTGACTCAAAATGTTGAAACATTCATTGAATCAGTAAATAATTATCTGAATTCTAAGAAAATTGCGGATGGCGCCGAAGCTTTAACAGAAGCAAAAGCTTCCTTAGACTTAGAAAAAGGGGATATTGGAGAACGAGCACGCAGTTTCGGGTTCAGAAAGTGTAAATCTTGGAAAGACCTTCGGGAATTTTTACATGCATCTTATGGCGGGATCGACCGAGAATGCGTTGTTCGGAATTTACGAGCGCTTATCAGAACTAGGAAAGGTAATGATTCATTAATCACGTACAGTGCTCGCTTATTTGATGCAGTAGGTGAGATAAAGAAATCTATGAAAAACTCTCCAGGGGTAAATGGAAATAATATCTCCTTAGATAATTTTGAAAAATTGTTACACTTCTCCTGCCTTTTGACGACGGTTCCGGATGTGATTGTCGATGGTTTTGATAAAAGAATTGATCAGAATACAGATGAATCCTTTTTGTTTGTTCAGATTAACAAAAATTTATCAAAATGTCCGACGCTGGACAGTAGTTTTGTGAAGGGAGGTGCCAAAATTTCAGCAGCGGTTTCGAAACCACAGAATACTAGTACTTCACATCTAGGAAATGATGCAGGAGTGAAAGCATGTGCGCGAGTGGAGTCGAAGAAAACTCCAGAGAGATCAGTCACAACGATTCATTGTTTTAACTGTGATAAGGTGGGACATAGTAAGTCGAATTGCAGAGTGAGATATTGTTCAGCTTACAAATCTTCAGACCATGGGTGGAAATTTTGCCCAGCCACAAAGAATAGAGATTATTCAGGGAAAACACGGGGTGGTTTTACTAGATATGACAGAAGGATTCCTCATGATGCAAGTTCTAGGTACACAAATGAACATCAAAATTTTCACAGGATAAGGTCGAAGACGGACACAGGATAATGAGCAATCAGGTATTAGAGTCACCAGAACATAGGCCGATTGTACGTGGTTTTTCTAATGGCATTGAAATTTCTATCTTCATTGATTCTGGCAGCTCAGTTAACCTGATAGACACTGATTTTTTTCACTCGAAGTTTCCAGAGTGTAAATTAGTCCCTACTAATGAGACAGTGTGTGATGTACAGGCGAGAAGATTGAATATCTTAGGTTCATCATCTCTTACGCTTTGTATCGGTGAAAAGACGATAGTAGAACCATTTTTGGTCATAGAAGGATTAGCCTTAGGTGAAATGGTTTTGCTAAGACACCCTTCTCGTATGCGACATAACATCAAGATTCTTACTGGAATTAAGGGGATTACAATAGGTGGGCCAGGTTGTTTCGTTCCATATAGAAACATGGAAAAAAGTTGTGAGAAACCCAAGACGCAGACTGCGACATGTGTAACAGATTCATTAGAGAATGAAGACATTCCACAAAAGTCTTTCAAAGGATTTTTGTTAGAAGATATTGAACTGCACACGCGAGTTCTACATTGATTAAAGTGTCGATGAAAGAGAAGAATTTGCCTTCTCAAGTGTGCATTGTTGAGGGAACCGAGAAATTCAAAGACGTTGTAAGTACGGTATCAGTAAATGAAGTTTCAGTCGCAGGCGTAACTGCAGTAGAATTGGTAAGCTATCAAGATTCAGTAAAAAATATCACAAGGGTACTTATGTAATTGATTTTGAAGAGTTTATGGAAGAACATAAGATAGTGAGTTTTTGTGGAGACGGTAATATGTTTCCCAACGAGGAACTACAATTCAGAAGTGAAGTCCTTCACGAACATTTGGCTAAAGCTGATTATTCCGAGTATACAGATAAAGTAGAGAAAGTGTTGAAAGAATATTTAGATATTATTGCTTTGAAGGGAGATAAGCTAGGGGTTACAGATGTTTTAGAACATTCAATCCGCCTAGAGAAAGGTACAAATCCCATATATATTCCAGCGTATCGAATTCCTTTTAAGATTAGAGAAGAAATAGAAAAAGAAGTTCAGAAGTGGGAGTCGGAAGGTATCATTAGGCCCAGTTCCTCACCTTTTAATTTTCCTTTACTAGCAGTCCCAAAGAAAGACGGTAGCATCAGAGTATGCGTAGACTTTCGTAAATTGAACGAAAAGACATGCCCAGATAGATACCCTGTAGCCTGTTTGCCTGATTTGTTTGTTGAAATCGGCGGCAAGAATATATACTCATCTATAGATCTCATGCAGGGATTTTTGCAAGTTCCACTTAGCGAGAATAGTCGTAAATTTACAGCATTTTCTATACCAAAGGGGCATTACGAGTTTAATAGGATGCCTTTCGGACTACAAGGGTCCCCAATAACATTTACTAGGCTGGTTAACACAGTACTTCACGGTTTATTAGGAAAGTCGGTATTTGTGTACATGGATGACATTCTCATATGCACAGATACAATCGAAGAACATCTAAAGGTGTTAAAAGAAGTCCTCAAGCGATTACGGTTCGCTGGGATAAAGGTCAAATTGGCTAAATGTGAGTTTCTGAAGAAAGAAATTGTTTATCTAGGTCATGTTATCTCTAAAGAAGGAGTCAGAGTGAATGATGACAAAGTCAAGGCTATCGTGAGTTTTCCAGTTCCTAAAATCAGGAAGCAGATTCGTTCATTCCTAGGTATGTCGGGTTTCTTTCGCCGTTTTGTGCGGAATTTTTCTACAATAGCGTCTCCATTGACAGATCTATTAGCAGAAGACGTTAAATTTGTTTGGGGTGACAGTCAGCAATTAGCTTTCGAGAAGCTTAAGAATGCTTTAGTGAACCCACCTGTTTTGAAGTTTCCAGATTTTAGTCAAGCGTTCACCTTGGTGACTGACGCGAGTCAGGAAGGTATAGGTGCGTGTTTGATGCAGAAATTTGAGGGAAAATTACATCCAATTGCTTTCTATAGAAGAAAGTTCAAAACGCGTGGTAGTAACGAAAGACTGATGTCAGTTGTGGACAAGGAGGCTTTCGCAGTCGTCTCTAGCCTTGTTCATTTCAAGATGTTGTTGATGGGAAATAAAGTTGAGATTTTTACAGACCATCAACCGTTGCTAGAGCTTTTCAATAAGCCAAATTTATCGCCCAAGCGAGCACGTTGGATTTTGACATTGAGAGATTTTGATGCAAGCCTCAAATACATTGAAGGTGAGCATAATGTGGTTGCAGATGCATTGAGCAGATATTTTCCGGTTGAGGATGAGGGAGTACATACCGAATCCTGTGCGGAAGACGAGAGTGGACATTTGGTGTCTCATGTCTCGGATACTAGTAGTTCTGAGATATCTCATGTAGGGGACAAACACGTTCCTGTAGTGCATACTTCGGAGAGAAATACTGTGTCGGCAGTCTCGGAAGAGATTGTTATTCGTGATGTTGAGGGAAACGCTGTGTGTTATATTACTGGTGAAAATGTCACTTGGGACATACCTTTGCTCGAAGAGAAGCAAGATGAAGATAAATTATTATCAGATGCTAAGGCATTTCTCAGAGGAGTTTTACCGAAGAAAGGGTATAAGTTGCCTTTTTCTGGACTAGAATTGGAGAATAATTTATTAGTTAGGAAAGTTAAGTATAGCTTGCGAAGCAGTCTAAGTATGGGTGAAACTACACAAATCATTGTGCCAGAGAGTCTAGTACCACAAGTTCTAGATATTGTACATTGTAAATTTGGTTCTCCTCATTTAGGTGTTGATAAGACGTATGAAAACGTTAGGTCAAAGTTCTTTTGGAAAAATATGTTTCCCGCAGTAGAGGCCTTTGTGAAGAATTGCTCTATTTGCAATGCGAATAAGCCGGCGACGACGGTGTCGTGTCGTTTGGGTTCATATCCAATACCAAATAGGCCGTTTCAGAGAGTGCATATGGATATTCTGGGTAATTTCTCAGAATCTGCTTATGGGTATAGACATTTATTAGTGATTGTTGATGAGTTGACTCGCTTTGTCGAGATTTTCCCGCTGAAATTCGAGTCAGCTGAGGAAGTAGCTATAGCGTTCTTTAAGGGGATAATTTGTAGATATGGTGTCCCTGAATGTCTGCTCACAGACAATGGTAGGGAATTTATTAATAAGACTTTGGAGGGTCTTGTCAATTTACTGGGAATAAAGAAGGTATCTATAATCCCGTATAGGCCAGAAGCGAATGGGTTATGTGAGAGGGCGAATCGGAAAATAATTGAGGCATTGCGCATGACAGTGGGTGGTTCCGATACACATTGGGACAGATTTTTGGATGAAGTTCGATATAGTATCAACACTATGGTGAATGACACAATTAAGATATCTCCAGCAGAAGCTTTGTCTGGATACAAGTTGAAAGGACCTTTTGATTTGTTACCAGAGCAAATTAAGGGCGATGTTACGGTTACTTCGTTGATAAATACAGTGAGAGAAAGATTTGCGCGTATTAGTAAAGAACTTGAACTTAGTTCGCGCGCAATGGTAGAGAAGAGTAATGCTAAATCGCGGGGTGTAGCTATTTCCATGGGTGATAGAGTGTTTGTTAAAGTGAATGTTCGGAATGATCCGAATTATAAATTAAGTCCAAAGTTCCATGGACCTTTTGAGATTGTAGAGATCAAAAAAGGGAATAGATTTGTAATAAAGGATGTAAATACTGGTGTGACGAAGTTGACCCATATTTCGAAGTTGAAGAAAGTTGGGATGTAATGGAACATTTGTATATAGTTAGAGGGGTAAATGGGTTGATATTTGTATACATATGATATTTATTGTTTTTTTTGTCTCGTGTTCATTCTAGACGAAGTAGAGAATAAGAGGACTTTGCCAGTCTCTTTAACTAGATTAATAAAGGAAGTAAGAATAACGTTAGATAGAGTTGATAAGGGGATAGATAAAACGTTAGAATGGATTCCTGACGTTACTCCAGGAAATTCACCTTCTGTAGAGAAAAGGAGACGTAAAAGAGCAGCACCTTTGGTTCTTCTAGGTGTTGGTGTGATTGCTGCGATTGGAGCTGTCTATTGGAAGTTTAGTCAAAGTAGCAGAAGTTCAAAGAGACCTAATAGCTCAGGGGAAACAGTTAAATCAGTTGCAAGAAAGTAATGAGAAATTGAGAAGTGGTTTTGAAACAATTAGACATTCTTTGAATGAGTTGTCAGTTACAGTAGAAGGTTTGAAAGAAGATCTTGATGTGACAATAGCGCTTCTTACGATCCAACATACTCTTCTTAATATTGAGAAAGAAACTGATTCTTTAAGGATAGAAGTGCAAATGCAAATAAAAGCAATTATTGCTGCAGCAGATGGTCGTGTGTATGGTGATGTATTACCTTTAGGATACCTAGAAAATGTTTTAAGGAATTCCACTTATCTACATGGGGCGAAAGTATTATTCACAGGAGGAGATTTGTATTTATATTATAATGTTTTGAGGGTGAGATTGTCTGATCGGGAATTAATAGTATATGTTCCTGTCAGTACCATGAAACCTTTTCTTAGTTTTGTTATTAGACCTTTTCCGAGTGCTTTTGGAGACTTAGTAGTGACATGGGATGGATTAGAGACCATGTTCATTTTAGGAGATCAGTATCAAGGTTCGGGAGTTGACTATAAGACAGGATGTACCTTAGTTAGGGAGAAGTATGTGTGTGACAGTAGTGTTTTCCAGTTGCGAGTTGTATCTGTGGGTGGTTGTGAGTTGTCATTAGTTCATAGACAGACACCGACAGAATGTGACTTTGTACAGTTTCCACTTGAATACCACATAATCTCCACCAGAACTCTTACTGCCGTATACTGCAAAGAATGTCCTGTTACGACGATGTGCCAGGGTAACAAGTCGACGTCATTCATTCTCCAGGGATCTAAGCTGTTTGATGCTTCATGCCGTGTGGTATCAACAGACTTCCTCGTAATTAGCCGTGCTGTGTTCAACAGTTCCGAGAAGATATTTATGCGTCATATGCGTAACGATCATGATGAGGTTCCAGTGCCTACAGCAGGGGTACCAATGACTATTCCACCGTTAGAAGAAGAAGATGATCCAATAATGATCGAGTATCAGAAATACATCTTGCCTTCCATATTGATAATATTAGTGGCTATTTTACTGATAACTCTTATTATAGGGGTAGTAAAGCTTATTTGTGCTTGTAAGGCTACATGCAAGGGCTCTAAGAAAACGACCCCAGTGACTTTGGAAATAGTTCATGAGAGCAGTACTTAAAACTGCAGTTCAGTAGACAGTGCTGGTTGAGCATAGCTCTATTTGTTATGTTTTATACGTATGCTTTTATTTTAGTTCGCCATTAAAAGAGCGAGACGCTCTTATGGGGTGGCCGAGCACTATATGGGGTAATGTGTTTGATTTTAGAATTACTGTGTATATTCAGTCATAGTGTGATGAAACGAAAGAGAAGCTATAAGGTGGTACTTTGGACGGTCGCACAGTTGCAAAATCATTGCAGTCAGCAGATAGTTTGATTGCTTCAGCTGTTTTGGCCCGATGAACACACAATATTGACGCTGATGTGTGAGGCAACCGACCGAGTTGGTATGCAAGTACGTAAGTTCGTGCGTTAGAAAAATGGAGATTGTGTCTAATTGTGCCCAAAAGTTAGGTCTGGTTGATTATTATCTAAGCGAGAGCGATATCGTCCAGACGTGACTTTGTGTGTTTCCAATCTCTTAGAAACCAGCAGTTAAGGTAAATCTAGACTTCTCTTTTTTCTGTGTGGACTGTGAACTTGTGAATTTACCATATCCAAGACACTTATGAATTTGTGGGGAGAATTGGACATAGTCATTTATGTCACTTTAATATTCTATTTTATTGTGTTCTGATTTGACATTTATTAACCATGCATTTTAGACTTTCATTATTATATCACATGCTTGTATACTGTATTTGTGGGAGATTACTATTTGTTTGATTTTCAACAGATGTCTGTGGGGTTGCTGTGGTGATAGAGAAAGGACACTGCAATCTTTGCAGTTTAGTGGTTGCTTTCAATGTGGTTGACTTTAAGACTAGACGTATAATGTCTACGATGGAGTGTGTGGGAATTTTGAGTGTAAAGGCTTTGTAGCCAGAGTAAGATTAAATCTTGAATTAGACTATTTTTGACTTGATAATTCATTTATTATGCATTTTAATCTTTTCTTTGTTAATTCATTAGCTTGTTGGGTTTGTTTGATAATAAATCTATTTATGTAGGAAAGATTGTGTTTCCTTAGAGTATCCATTTTGAGGATAATGTTAGAGAGAGAGAGAGAGAGAGAGAGAGAGAGAAATCCGTGGGTTGAGTGCTGAATACCAGAGAGAGAGAGAGAGGAAAAACACGTTAGGTAGCATTTCGAAAGGAATGTTCGAATCTGTAGGTGTAACATATATAATATATATATATATATATATATATATATAGATTTTTATCCCTAAAGTTCTTGTTACTTATAAACACATGACCTTTTTGTATTTACATATATTAAGTCACAATACCGTTTAATATCTAATTCACTATACCTTAGGAAGAACTTACACCTACAGGGAATATAATTCCCTTTGGATATTAAACAGAAAGTAATTGAACAATTCTTGTATGCTGTAAAATGGATTGGTTCTTTTCAGCAGTCTAATACGAATAAATCTTAAACATTTGTAGCGAAAGAAGGATTATTTATCTATGAAAAGCAATATCCTTTACAACGCACGTGGAAAAACTTCGCCCCTTTACGAAATATTTGCATACAAATTTCACTATTCAGCATCCAAAACATAACCGAATAAAAAATCTCACTCAAAATCTATTTCCACTATAATGTGAGGAAAACACTGATTTAATGAGAGAAGCAATTAATTATGACTAGTGGAATGACTACCTAAAAGATGGAATGCTTAAATATTTTTGCAACCAAGATATTCAAACGGCTAAAAGGCAGTCCTCAAGAAGGATTTAGGGCATGTCCTAACTAATGAATGAATTATATTGAGAACTAGAAAATATTCGAATTTCCAGAGCTGAGGGTCATTCAAAGAGAGAGAGAGAGAGAGAGAGAGAGAGAGAGAGAGAGAGATTTATGAAATGTATCATAAATTCCTACTCCAGCCTACAAGGGAGAAATCTTCTGAAACCGGAACGAGCCTCAAGTATCTGTCCCCACAGTTAAGGAAGAACCAACGGGCAATGGTTAAAAAACGTAACGGAATAAAAAACTGAAGGGCTTTGTCCATCTTTGTTCAATCAAGAAACGCCTTTGCAAAGCAAAACTTCATGGAGGTGGCGAGATATTTGAGCCAGACGTTCAAGCTTCAATAACTGTTCCGTTTCAATAAAAACCAATTTAAAACTAAGTCCATGTGACCAGAGATTAAAACCATATCAATATACAGGCATCAGATGTTATTTTATTGATATTTATTTTTTACCAGTCCGTATACAATACTGATATTTTCTGAAATCTACGATTGATCCCTAATACCCCATGAGCCTATTTACAACGACTGACTGATCAGAAACGTTTCTTCGTTCTTGTGTGACCCAGTCCGAAACTTCTATATTGGGAAGCAACGTAACAGGAAAATATCATAAATAGCTTGGTGGCTTTTTTTTTATTCGAAAAGATGACAAATTGACAAGAAACCTCTCCGGATGCATCGTAAATCAATGTTCAATACGACTGGCTTGAGATAAGCTGCTTACGCCTGTCTCAAACCTTTTCATGCATGATGAGGATACCCAAGGTCTAACCTCAAGGACAACAGACAGCTGCAGGGAAAGAGACTAGAAAAAACCTGAGCTCTGGAATGACTCGAAAGAAGGATATTATTTTACCAAAAGCCTTCCTGTTGAACACACACACACACACACACACACACAATTACACTATATATCTAATAGTGAAAAGGAATATGTTAAAAATCTAGCCCCAATTTGGTCACCGAAGACTCACATTTTCCAAAATTGACAAAAAGTTGATGAGCATTTCAAAACAAATTGATTGCAATGCTCAGCCTGCTCTTTGCTGGACTATATTAAAAGTCCAATGTTTGGGTCTTGCAAATTTGCTATCCTCCCGTATTAGTTCATGGTGCGAAACTGTCAACTAACTTCGCAATCCAAAAAAGAGCTCCTTCACAATGACTTTCCGGCTAAACCATTTTCTATACAGTTGTAAAAACAGTAATAAAAATATCAAGAAGAGACAATTTAAAACTGTTGGAGCATTTCTTATAATTCACACTCATCAACATTATTTTTGGTATCTCCTAAAGTAAACGAGATTATAAGAAGAATCCTCCACAGAAAAATCTGTTATAGTTTCGTGAGGATTTACTTTTCTTCAACCATTTAGCACGGTGATAATTTTAATAAATAAGGTAAAATTATTACAGATGAAGATCTCCTGACACGGATGCAGAAGACCTCAACTCGTGGTAAATGCAACAGGAAATGAAAGTAATCCATTCAGTTTTTTCTAATACGTATAAAGGAGAGAAAGGAATAACTCATTAACCTTACCTTTGATAACACAATCTTGCATAAGACACTCTTGTATGTTGTTTGGCAGAATGCTTGAGTGGGTGTGTGCAGACGCCTATATGTGAAAATGAAACAAAAATGAGGAAATAATGACCAAAAAACCTTTCATAGACACATGATAAACCACAGCATAGTTAAGTAATGATCCCTAAAGATCGAATAAGAGCAGCTAAAATACCGCTCCAATCCTTGGACTGGAAGAGCAACTTCCTTGACGCTCAAGGAACTTGGCAGCAGGAGAAAACGAAAGGGATTTGGCGAGAGGAAAAAGATTCTGTTTGCCTCCACATATTCCGTTGTTTTTCAGAATCTAAAAATACCACCTTCGACCCCCACTCCAGGAACACTTTTCCGATGAGGGTCCTCGAAAATTTCCTTATTCATGGGTCATGGATGGACCTAGTCCATTACAGAATAACATAATATCCACTTGAATAAGGAGGAATTTACGCTTTCTCTCTCTCTCTCTCTCTCTCTCTCTCTCTCTCTAAGTTTATTAAACTGAGGGTATAAATCTGAATCGCCAGGAGTAAATGAATTTACGAAGTGCACGAAATATGAAGCGTGGTCAGACAGAGAACGACAGAGAGGGAGAGAGAAATCTGGTAATGAAATAATGCATGAGCACGTATCTACGACAAGAAATCAGTAAAGAATATTACAAGCTTTTCAAACTTTAATCTTGATTGTTTTTAAAAATAAAATAAGAACGAAGCAAAACTACATAACGGTATCTCGGTGATTTAACAAAAATAATTAAATTAAGTAAATGGAAAAAAGTTTGGTGATTCCCACATACCTATAAATGTAAGATTAGTTATGACGAGTAACATCGACAACTACGAATAAACCATTTATAAAGACGAATCACTTCGATATTCACTGAAAGACGAGTTCAGTGTTAAGGTTGACTTATTTTCTCTTTCTGGGTCTTCTAAAGCGCTCAGTGTGTAAAGCCCCCTCTTCCTTAACTTTTTTTCTCTTAAGTCTCTATCTCATACGGAATCGCCCTCTACACTCGTTTACCTTTAAAAGTGAGGGATCATATACAATGTGCATAAAATATGCCATTACTTATTGTCTTCTTTACTACTTATGAAGAGGATGTCAAAAGAATAAAGGAGATAATACAGGTTAATTAACACGACTCACACATAAAGAAGCTGAAAAGCAAATGAAGTGAAAAAGAAATACGATTTCAAAACGCAGCAGATATGAAAATAAACTAAATGAAAGTTGGAGGAAATTAAAGCAATTATAAATTATCCCCCTCAACCTCACCCCCGCCCCCTTAAAATATTCATGGACATAAACTCCAATCAAGTTGAAGAAAAAAGAATCACGCGTGTAATAACGAAGATATATGAAAATAAAAAACAAAGCAGCATGGAAAAACCTAGAGTAATTATGTCTTTCCCCGCAATAAAGATTACAGGGCTGGGAACGCCATGAAAAAGAGAAGAAATGCTTAAAACAGATTGGGCAACGCACTGCAACTAGGAACGTTACTGTAAATCTGGTGTCCATCTGCCTATATCTCATGGAAGTTGTTTTGTAGGTAGTTAAGCATATAGCTGTGAATTCTTCTATAATAATGTAAATAAAGGTAAACTTCGAGCTTCTCTTTCTCTCACGCAAAAGAAATATTGATGAATAAAATATCTGGGAAAATAACGTGAAAGCGAGTTACATAGGACTGTTGTTAAGGAATAAAATAAAAAAGCACATATTTAGTTCATTAATGGATAATGACCAATGCATGAGAGAGAGAGAGAGAGAGAGAGAGATGCCAATGAAAAGTAAAGCTTAACAAGTAAAATCTCTTACTATGAAAAGAGGGGAAAAATAATGTCCCTATTTGTCATAATTTAACCAAGACTTTGTCATGGACATGGAAAACTAGTAAAACTGCGTGACAGGGAATATGCGATTGCAAAGATAAAGATCGAGGAAAGTTCGTTGCAATGAAATTACTGACCTCTTTGATCTGATTTGTCAATGAAATGAGATTAACTTTTCTAGGAGGAATCAAGTCTTACTAATTGCCCGGTGATATTAATAAATGAGAGAGAGAGAGAGAGAGAGAGAGAGAGAGACGGGGGGTGGGGGATGAGGCTGCTGCAATATCAATTAACCTTATTCAATTATAATAATGTATAGTCAATCTCTTTCAACTGAATATTCATACACCTTTATTTTCTTCGTTATATGTACGAAAGCATATGTAACTGCGAATTAAATACTATTACGGAACGCTCATTTCCATACTTTTGAGGTTGGTATATCAGAGATATGAGAGCGATATGCTAACTAAATGTGATAATAAATGAAAAAAGCAATGGAGAATTTCCAGCAGCCGTGCTATTCCCGAAATAAAACTTACAGAGGTGCGAAATCCCCAATGAAAAAACGACAGAACATTTAAAACAAAATAAACAAAATAGCGTTACTTTAGAAATTTCTTACAAAATCTGGCGGCTCACTTGGCTATCGCTCATGGATGCTCAACGGCTTTCATTAACTTTTTGAGACAGCTATGTAAATAGCTGTGAGTCTCTCTGTAAAAAGGGATAAACAGTCTCAAAGAAATGCAAAAAAGGATAATTTCCAGGCCCTCTCGATCTCATTAAAATAAAAAAATCATTTAAAATGTCTGCAAAAAGAATGTTGTAAAGCATGCTAAAAGGAGATGATTGTTACGGTGTTGATTTAAAGCGCATGACTTCGTTCTCAAGGAGGAGGAGGAGGAGGGAGGAGGAGGAGGAGGAGGAGGAGGAGGAGGAGGAGGAGGAGGAGGAGGAGGAGAGAGAGAGAGAGAGAGAGAGAAATAAAAACGCGCTTAATATTACAGAGAAGGCTACCGTACCTAGAGGGATATATATATATATATATATATATAATATATATATATATATATATATATATAATATATATATATATATATATAGTTATATAGTTTGTCATCTATGCGAACCATGAACATGGGAAAAAGGCACCCCTAAACTAAGCTCTCTCTCTCTCTCTCTCTCTCTCTCTCTCTCTGAGACTTTTCCAACAGTCGAATATTATATGGCAAGCGAAGTCTCTTCCCTCTTCGATCCTTCATCAAATTACCTCCTTTTTTTTTTCAAGGATAGCCGGAGGCTAATTATTATTCATTACAATTGCGCAGCTAACACCTCCTTCGAAAGGGCCAATGGCTTACTGTTTATTGTTTGAGAATGTTGTGAGTAGAGTCGGTTTTTCCAACAGTGAACATTGATTTTATAGTGTAATTGAAATACTGTGACACTTTACTTGTCGTCGTCTCTGTTTTGAATTTAGGCCATATTAATTCTGGTTATTTCTTTTAAAATCATTCTGTCGATTTACTGTTATAAAGATATACAATTCTGAAACCTTGCACTGAAGAAGTGCTCTCTCTCTCTCTCTCTCTCTCTCTCTCTCAACTGCAAAGATTGAGTGCATAATGTATAAGTGTACTCATACATAATTAGGCACATCCATATACACGAATTTAGGTAACTATTTGGCATCCATACCTCTTAGTTTCGGATTAATAGTGAAACTGTTAATTCGAAATGGAATCTCCTTCTAAGCTAGTAAGTGAGCCTTGTAAATAATATCCAACCTTATAAGTGTCGAAATGATTAACTGGAATCTACCAACATTGTATACTGATTTCCTCTCTGCACACAATGGTATAAATACGCAAACTCTCGCATAAACACACGCTCCCTATTTGTATTTTTGCTTTATTTTTAGCTGTAAAACAGTATCATCTGAACAAGTAATGCAGGGGCACATGAACGTATTTGGCACACCAACCAGACTTTCATAAAAATGGAAACGGCATCGAACAACATCAGTTGAATTTCATATAGTGAACAAATTTTGCCTGAATTGCAACGAGGACAAAATAACTTCAAATACTGAGGTAGCTGTTGGGAGGGCGGCGTTTTGTATCCAATTCTGACGAAAAGAAGGGAAAGAAGAGTTAGCCATGAGGCAATGAGCAAGAGGAGAAAGCGATGAAGTGGCGGTGGATGGATCCATAATTTTACGTAAAAGCTCTGTGTTCCGAAAGAAATGCACACTTTATCATGAGTGTATCCATTACGATACGAAGGAGAGGAGTAAACGAGAATATAAACAGTGGTGGGAGTCAATGGTACCTAATGGAATGTTTAAATGATTAAGAAATGCATACAAGTACAAATACACCGTTCTTAAAAAAAATACCTAGTGTACATGCGCTGATAACAAACTAAAAATGATTAACGTCATTGTTAAAAGTCCTGAACTGGGTAAATGGATGACAACCAAATATAACACTTACTGAGTTTAGACACTGCAATACAAAAATATATTATAACTAAAAAAAATCCTTTTAAACATTTTTACTAAGCTTCAGTGCAACGTAAACTGTTGTTAAACCTCTTCAGTATGAAATAACACCGCAAAGAGTGCCCTGACTGAAATGAATCAGAATATTATAAATGCGAAAATAAAGTAAAATAAACAAAATAAAATAAACTACAGTAATAAAACTGAGATATGGGAACCAAGACCCACCGGCTACCTCTCCTAATCTGTAATATTACATAAAGTATAAAACATAATCATAATTTCAAGGAGAACATGTCTTATTAATAAATAATACTTAAAATATTCAGCTGCTTTAATATCTAATTAGATGAGCCTTTTTTTTTGTTCGCCATGCTCGGTCTTACCACAGTTTTCCTTTGTTGCTTCCTAAGATACATACCTTCCCAGAAATGTTTTCTTGTAGTTTCGAAGTTAATGAAACTTAGATCATAATTAAAGAACTAAAAGGTCTTAGGACGTGGTACGGGAGTCTGTCCTCATGGGAAACGTTTGTAATGAACACAGTTACGTTAAAAACTATATTTCCTGTTACAGAGAATGATGTTTGACGATTACTGAAGTGTGATGATAATTACAGCAGTAGAAATAATAAGAGCACTATTATGCAGAATTAACGTCAAACGATATATGTGTGTATATATATATATATATATATATATATATATATATATATATATATATATATATATATATACATATATATATATATATATATATATATATATATATATATATATATATATATATATATATATATATATATATATATATATATATATATATATATATATATATATATAAGTAGGGGAAAAAACCCCATTGTCCCTCAACACCAAGGTGCTAATCCCCAGGTAGTCGATTTTTCTACCTGGGGATTAGCACCTAGGTGTGAATTTTCACACTTTTAGGTGTGAAATTTCACACCTTTTAATGAGGTGTTAATTACTTGACCATAAAGGTGAAATTACGAAGATTGACCATAAAGGTGTGAATATAACAAATAGGTGTGAAATTTCACAGGTTCCCACGGTTATGTTGGCGCTGGGGAAAACTCTACAGAGGTAAAACCCCAGATTTCAACCCTGACCCTAATGTTCCTCATGCTCTACGGAGTAAAAACCCAGATTTCAACCATGACCCCAATGTTCCTCATACTCTACGGGGGTAAAACCCCAGATTTCAACCCTGACCCCCAATGTTCCTCATAATCTACGGGAGTAAAAACCCAGATTTCAAATCTGACCCCAGTGTTCCTCATACTCTACAGAGGTAAAAACCCAGATTTCAACCCTGACCTCAATGTTCCTCATACTATACAGAGGTAAAAACCCAGATTTCAACCCTGACTCCCCAATGTTCCTCACACTCTACAGAGGTAAAAACCCAGATTTCAACCCTGACCCCAATGTTCCTCATACTCTATGGAGGTAAAACCCCAGATTTCAACCCTGACCCCAATGTTCCTCATACTCTACAGAGGTAAAAACCCAGATTTCAACCCTGACCCAAAGTTTCTCATACTCTAAGGACTTAAAAACCCAGATTTCAACCCTGACCCCCCAATGTTCCTCATGCTCTACGGGGGTAAAAACCCAGATTTCAACCCTGACCCCAATGTTCCTCATACTCTACGGGAGTAAAAACCCAGATTTCAACCCTGACCCCCAATGTTCCTCATACTCTACGGGAGTAAAAACCCAGATTTCAAACCTGACCCCAGTGTTCCTCATACTCTACAGAGGTAAAAACCCAGATTTCAACCCTGACCTCAATATTCCTCATACTATACAGAGGTAAAAACCCAGATTTCAACCCTGACCCCCCAGTGTTCCTCACACTCTACAGAGGTAAAACCCCAGATTTCAACCCTGACCCCAATGTTCCTCATACTCTACAGGAGTAAAAACCCAGATTTCAAACCTGACCCCAGTGTTCCTCATACTCTACAGAGGTAAAAACCCAGATTTCAACCCTGACCTCAATATTCCTCATACTCTACAGAGGTAAAAACACAGATTTCAACCCTGACCCCAAAGTTCCTCATACTCTAAGGACTTAAAAACCCAGATTTCAACCCTGACCCCAATGTTCCCCATGCTCTACGGGGGTAAAAACCCAGATTTCAACCCTGACCCCAATGTTCCTCATACTCTACGGGGGTAAAAACCCAGATTTCAACCCTGACCCCAATGTTCCTCATACTCTACGGGAGTAAAAACCCAGATTTCAAATCTGACCCCAATGTTCCTCATACTCTACAGAGGTAAAAACCCAGATTTCAACCCTGACCCATATGTTCCTCACACTCTACAGAGGTAAAAACCCAGATTTCAACCCTGACCCCAATGTTCCTCATACTCTATGGAGGTAAAACCCCAGATTTCAACCCTGACCCCAATGTTCCTCATACTCTACAGAGGTAAAAACCCGGATTTCAACCCTGACCCCAAAGTTCCTCATACTCTAAGGACTTAAAAACCCAGATTTCAACCCTGACCCCAAAGTTCCTCATACTTTACGGAGGTAAAAGACCGGATTTCAACCCTGACCCCAATGTTCCTCATACTCTACGGAGGTAAAAACCCAGATTTCAACCCTGACCCCAAAGTTCCTCATACTCTATGGAGGCAAAAATCCAGATTTCAACCCTGACCCCAAAGTTCCTCAATCACTCCCAAATGCAAATTTTTAAGTCAAAAGGGTACTCTGAAAATTAACTTAACAAAACCCATTTCAGTGTTAATCATTTATATGTGTATATAGATACATAATATTCCACACATAAAGAGGTTAAATGGAAAATCAGATTACATATGGAATTGTTATTATTTTTGTAACAAAAGTCATACAGAAATACATGGGGAATGGTATACATGAATTAATATTCCATACAAAGTCATACAAGAATATACTGGAAAATGTGTACAAAAGAATACACGGACACGATATACATTCTTTTACAAAAATAATACATCATCGAGATACACTGCTAGTATATACCACACACATCCTCCCCAGTTTCCCAATCGTGTGTGAAAGACAATTCATCTAATACATCGAAGCTTTTAAATCTTGATAACAAGTTCTTCATATATAAATCTTCCACACATCTTTCCTCTAGCAGGGATAAATTCTTTTTCATGATGACCACGCAAATGATTTTACCAATTTTTTTTCATTTCATCACTGAATGTAGATAACACAGGTAAATATTGATTCAACCATGTCATGTTAACTCGTCCACTCTGTCCGATACCAACGGGGAAGATAACATATTTGACATAGTCATACGATGATTTAAATAATTCTTCCTTCAATTTCTTCACTGAAGAAAAAAGTGGTTGACCCTCATCTGCTTGATATCCCTGCTCAAACGGTCAGCATGGTCCTCATCTTTGGAATATGCTACACTCTTTTGCGCGTATTCATTATCTTCAACAGGGGCACCGATGCCATATTGGATTAATAAAGTAGCTATGGTGGGGAGATCTACTTCCTTGTCACATTCCCAAGAGGTAATATTTTCGGGCCTTTTCACAATGGCAGACCCTTCAACACCGCGATCACGGAGACAGGAGTATGTTGCACCAGCTTGAGAATGTCGAAAGCTTGCAATCTCAGTGTATGGATAACTTCGAACAACGTCTTTAACCACACCGTAATTCCTGCATGTAACACAATTAGTGGCCATTACTAAACAAGTATTTCTCTTCCTGAACCTATTTTCGGACAAGTTCCCGAAAACTAACTTGCACGAGGAGGTTGACCAAGCCATGGCAAGAGTGTGCGTCTTAATATTCCAATGGTTCAAGAGTTAATGAGCCACCGAATCCCACAATCGAGCTAAAGCCCGACCCACTTTCAAACTGTTATCTCAACTGCGTGATTAAACAAGCTGTATCATGTAAAGGGTTAATCACACGATTAAACAAGCTGTATCATTTTCCCCACATGTTAATAAGGTACCCACGCACCCGCCATTTTCTTCCACACACCTGCCATTTTCTTTTTCGCATGTCCCACCATCTTCCCACCACTACCACTACCTCCTCTTTTCACTGCATTATGCCATGCTTCTATTTGTTTTTTAATAGCTGCATTTCTTAACATCCAATCTTTAACCCCTGCCATCTCAGTTAACCCTTCGTACGCCATGAGGGGTCAGAATGACCCCACATTATTTTTTAAATGTTGTCAATTTGCTAATTATTGCTTTAGAATAGTTTTCTTTCTTGACTTTGGTTGTCCTTGTTCACCACACAGGTACACAAAATTTCGTTATGTAAAACTGTCTAGTTTGAGAATTGTACAGCAGCAAACTTCACTGGGGTCATTGGAGACCCCACCTAGCAATCCATGTTAGATGCATTTCATTTTACAAATTATTATATTCTTTATATTTTTCTTCATGTATGTGCCAGTAAAACTGTTCTATGGGGCAGGAGGGAGAAATGATGAAGATACTCCCCCATCTGATGATGATATTGATACGTGTAGTGATATATCTGACGTCAGTTACTTTGAACAACAAATACTTTCTTCAAGTGATGATGATGAAGAGAGTGATGATGATGACGATGATGATGAAAGTGGTAGTGGAATTGGAGAGTCTTGTCATATCTACAAGTTAGGGAAAGACAAAACAACAAAGTGGTATACAGAATGTCCAAGAACTGGAAGGATGTCACAGCAAAACATTGTTCGTGAAAAAGTTGGTCCCCATAGTGCCTTTCCATCACACAGTGAACTTGCTGCTTTTAACTTTTTCATAACAGATGGAATGATTGAGACAATTCTTGAAGCAACTAATCAAAGAGGCTGTAATGTGTATGGTGAAGACTGGATGGACGTGAATGCAGTAGAACTTTTCAGTTGGATTGGACTTCACATTACATGTGGAATTGACAGGGATAATTCTCGTCACACTGATGAGCTATTTAGTACCAAGACTGGCCCTCCTATCTATCGTGCTACCATGAGTCGAGTTCGTTTCCTACAAATAAAAAGATGTTTAAGATTTGATAACATGAACACTCGAATCGGACGAAAGAATGGTGCACAAGGACGACTGGCACCTATATATGATGTTTTCCAGAATTTTGTTGAATCATGTCAAGTCAATTACAAAGCTAGTGAATATGTAACTATTGGCTAGTCTCTTGTACCATTTAGAGGAAGATGTCAATTCAAGGTGTACATGCCAAGTAAACCTGACAAGTATGGTATAAAAATATGGGTCATGGCAGATGCAACAAATGCTTTCCTTCTTAATGCTCAAGTTTATGTTGGAAAAATTGATGGAAGAGCTGAAAGAGGGCAGCCACAAAGAGTTGTTCGTGACCTAATAACAATCATTGAAAATACTGGTAGAAACATAACTACAGACAACCTCTTTACAGATTACAGCTTAGTTAAAGAGCTTCTTAACAAGAATCTTACAATGCTGGGTACTTTGAGGAAGAATAAAAAGGAAATTCCTCCATCATTTCAAAGATCAAAGGATTGTAAGGTTTACTCGACAGAATTCGGCTTTTCCAAGGAAGATCGAATTATGATCTGTAGTCATGTCCCGAAGAAAGATGCGGCTGGTTTTATTGTTAAGTTCAATGCATTTCAACAGGGCCATAGAGCCAGAAGAACCTTTCAAACCGCATGTTATACTTGACTACAATGCAACAAAAGGAGGTGTTGATTAATTAGATCAGCTTGTGAAGAACTACACGTGTAAGCGCATATCATACCGATGGCCACTGGCTATATTTTATTGGATTTTGGATGTTGCTTGTTACAACGCCTTTGTGTGTTTCATGATGAAAAATCCTACAGCATATAAAGGGCCACGTCAGCGAAGGAAGTTCTTAACAGAGTTAGTAGAACAGCTATGCTTGCCACAGATAAAATGTCGTTTTGAGTCATCTAGAAGATATAATTATGCCAAATCATGTTATGATGTGTATGAAGGCATTTGTTGGTGAAGATGATAGTTCGACATATGCGTCACAGGCTAAAGGATACCTAACAAAAAGAAAGGGATGTGGATTTTGTCCTAGGAAGATAGACAGGAAGACGCAAACGTCATGCCAGACCTGTAAAAACCTATTTGTGATGAGTACTCATTCTCAGTTTGTGTTGAATGTTTACCGGATTCGTAAATCACTTATTTTGCAATTACAATGTTAGATATTTTATATATAGTTAGGTGTACTTATTACCTTCGTATTTCTGTCCACAGGCATTATTTAAAATAATATAAAATAATGTTTTAAGAGAGTTTCTTATGTAAATGTCAGTATTATTTATGATCAGAATAAAAATTCAGCTCTAATTTTTGTGTCTATTCATTTTCATGATACTTTCTTTAAATAAGATCTATGGTGCAATAGCTTCTCAGACATTGATATTATTACGTTATGAACAAGATTCATGGTTAAGAATGATGAAAAATTAACCTATAGATGGCATACAATCACCTAAATATAAAAAGCTTTGAAAACTCACAAAATTTGGTAAGATCAGGATTTAAGCAAATAAATACAAAATATAAAAAGAAAAAAAGGATATATTATTGGATAGCTTCATAAAAGAAACCATTAAAACATATGAAAACAATAAAATTGCTTCAACTTCAATAACATGGAGGGTACCCATTATTTAATTTGGGGTCTCACAAACCCCCACCTGGCATTCCGTGTTAGAAAATTTCACCTGGCGTACGAAGGGGTTAAGAAGTGATAACTGGAAATATTATCAACGTTGGTTTTTCTACTCCCTTGAAATTCTCGAGCGATATCTAAAATATTATAACCTGTGAGTGGATGAGCTAAATCCCCTTCTTCATTCCATTCAATCGAGCTAGAATTTTGTAAGTGTTTAACAAAAGCTGTAACGTACGACTTTTGAGGTTCTTTAAAAAATATTGGAATAATACCTGTTAAATCGGGATTGCTTCTTTTGCGACTAATGTCCCCTTTAACTGTTTTCAACGTAATCGGAGCATTTACCCCCTCCTCCCCAGCTACTTCAGCCACCTCGCCCACACCCTTTATAGGAGAATGAGGAGGTCCCGTGAGTGATTTAGCCGCCGCGGGAATTTTTGCGTTCATATTAACATTAAGAGGTATGTGCATGTCACTAACGGTTGTATCCAACTTACCATTACCCTCAAGGTTAGTATAATTATTATCAATATTATCACAAACCTCCATTCTATTCATTAACCTCTCGTATGCAACGGCGGGGATAACGTAAAACTCCTTCATTTTTCGTCAGTTAAAAAGACTCCCTATCAAACTCGCGGCTAAAGATAGTAACACCGATTAAATAGCACCCCCTTTACGGCTTTTCAATATATTTTTCTTCTTAGCTACAGACGTTGTTTTCAAGGACACAAGATGAATTTCACGCCTACACTTTCTTAAGTGTTTAATAAATTTCTTATCTTGAGTTAGATTACCGCAAAGAAAATTTCAAAAAATTTCCGATATGGTAGCCACAAAACCACCTTTTAAGATTGGAATGACTTTACTTCTCCCGCTGGGTGATAAACATGTGATGAATAAAATAAAGTTTTTATTTTTTTGTACTAAAGGTTGTTTACGGTTCATAGCCGTACAATTTGAGATCCATCGACCCATGAATTGAATTGACTCGGGTAACCTTTCCAATTAACGTAATATTGAGTTTTATTATTTTTCTTCCTGCTTCTCAGAATAGTGATATCATACGTTTCTGGTAGAATTGTGGGAATTAATTCTTCATGGTAGAATACTCCCTTTATTTCTTCACCGGCTAAATCTTCCAAGAAGTATGACAGGATTTTGCGATGTATCCACTTTTCGGATTTTAAAAATTTCCAGAGTATTTTGAATAGTATATCCCCTTCTAAAAACTGCGTTCCGATGCTCATCCGCTATACGTACAACGTCTCCAACATTCAAGGTTGAACCGGTGGGTGGATTAACGAGAACAGCATTTTTATACATACTCGAGAATTGACGTTGTTGAGGGGTGCGTTCCTTTCCCAAACTTTTATGTGGGGTATTGTTATAACTCTGAACAATGTCACGCAAGACGTTAATGTATTTTAAGGTGTTCTTATGCGTGAGATATCTATATATCCTGCTCTTAATAGTCCTTATTACTCTTTCAGCTATAGATGATTTTATCTCTCTTGAGTGAACGCTATATAATTTTATATTTTTACCTTCTAGATAGTCTATGACGTGTTTGTTATAATATTCCCTGCCCTCATCACTGTTCAAACGTGAAATTCCCGAAAATTCTCTAGATTCGAAAATCTTCTTTAAAGCACGACGCATACTGATACCATCCTTCTTTTTCAGTGGAATAATTTGTAGATATCTGGAAAACACGTCAATAAATATCAGCAAATATTTAAACCCCTTATTGTACCGAGCTAATTTGGACATATCAGCTAAATCGGTACTCGCTATCACTCGAGGTTTGGGTGATATGATTTTTCTTCTCAGGAATTTTTTCTCGTGATTTTATGAAGGGTGTAAGACTTTTGCCTGCGTAAGAACTCTTTAACATTTTCTCGAGTAATTTTGTTATCCAGATTTTTCGCTACTCTGAATAAAGGGTCTACCCCGCTGAAACTACCAACACCTTGTACATCTCCGTATAAAGTTTTAAGAAGTTTTAACTGTTCTTTATCCATATTGGTAAGCTATTTGATATTCCGTTTCACCCAGAATATTAGTTCGAAGCTGTAACAGTTCAGGTGTTGACGGGGCAAAGTCTACTAACAAATAACCGTAGCGGTTACGCGATAGTGCCTTTTTATATATATCCGAAAATGCTGACGCTTTTTGACGACCGAATAACTGTCGACCTAAAGTTTCAATTTGACTAAAATCACGATTTTTCATTAGAATGTAATGTGAACAATTCAGGCTTATACTTCTACTAAACTTTCCAGAATGAAACATATTCTGTGTTATGAATATCACTGAAATAGATGAATGACGTCCTGCTGTGAAGGCGTTAGTGACAAATTTATTATTACCCGCTTCTAAGATACAATCATCGAGTATAAATAACAAACCTTTATTACCATCCATACCCTTTTCAGCGTAATCAAAGGGATTTAAAATTTCTTTGGAGACTTTAAATTTGGATCCTATAGAGGGGTGCATTTCGAGGGGATGTTCAGATACCCCACAATATAAAATCTATCAGCTCAGTGGTCTGGTTAAACTAAGGTATACTTAACTTTTCTCACTTGCCCCACGTCGGGCATATAAAGGTCTTATCTTTCCTTAAACATTATTTCTAAGTACGCCAAAGTCTAATTTCGAACACTACGTTTTCCTTTGCTTGTGTTTAACCCAGTGATTATCTAGGTGTCAATGATCAAAGTATTTACCGGGCAAAGTCACATGCACCACTCACTATATATAACCTGTGATTACCTAATTACCGAATCAAAAAGAGAGAATTGTAACAAGACGTACGAGGCCGTAATTACACAAAATATCAACCGAGAATGATGCATATTTTATTCTATGTGACCTCATGAGTGATCGTGACGTCCTCTTCAACTTCATAATGCAGCGACAAAACACAGATGGTTAATAATTGCCAAGCAAGGATGCAATAGGCAAGGTTAACATTATTCTCTGGAGCTCCAATGACTTTGGGAAGCTAATATTCACATACATCTCAGCAAATAATGACTCAACTAGAAACTTCCTCCTCTAATGGAAATGGAGTACGATTCAGACCTCGAAATAAACGTTTGCTTCCGCTGCTCTTCATATAGGCAGATTAACAGTGAAACGAGACAGTTCATGGCTGCAACAGATTTCTTAATAAAAGCTCCTTGGTTCATAAAGGCTGGAGATATCACCGCACATGAACTCATCTTTCTCGGAATAACGTTAAAACAAACTACTGTATACAACAAGCGCATGAAGAATAAAATACCTGAATAATACACCATTAATTACTTCTCCCGTTACATGGAGAGGCCCCGTAGTGGGGTAGCGCCGTCAGTGCACCTCACGGGGTGTACTGTAGGCATTACTAAAGGTTCTCTGCAGCGTCCCTTCGGCCCCTAGCTGCAACCCCTTTCATTCCTCTTACTGTACCTCCATTCATAATGTCTGTCTTCCATCTTGCTATCCACCCTCTCCTAACAATTATTTCACAGTGCAACTGAGAGGTTTCCTCATGTTACACTTTTCTAACCTGCCTACTCTCAATTTCCTTTCCAGCGCTGAATGACCTCATAGGTCCCAGTGCTTGGCCATTGGCCTAAACTCTATATTCCAGTTCCAATTCCGTAACATGGAGAGGGTTTTATTAATATATCTAGGAACGTTGCACATAGTATTCAGAAAGATATCCAATCAGTTATACGTTGTGCGGCGAAATATGGTTTCCTTTCTCACTTTCGTCCTCTCAAGTTCTGAATTCTGTATTAAGGAATGCAGTGAAGTAGCTTATGTTTTTCATTCCTACGTAGATTTTTTACATGAGTGAAGCTACCTGATAATATTATAAACTCTAACGGATGCAGACAAAAAAAAAAAAAAAAACATAAAAGCCTTGAATGTTGCAAGTATGACATCAGATACGTAATCCTTTTGTGACTCACAAAAAATTCGTAGGAATACTCAAATAGTCCAACAGAATTCTTCTCTCGATATCTGCGGAGTGTAAGTTCATAATTTTCTAAAATTCGGCTACTTAAATGTGCTCACTGCAAACATATCCTCATATTATGGTGTACATATCAGTATACAGAACGCTCCGGATACTGAGATGTTATCTGATTATTTAAAATATGTCATTTTTACATAAAAAAATTTAATACGAAAAATGTACTGTATTTAGTTGACGCCTAATGATATGGCCATCTGACACTTTACACATGTATGGTGAACACGACAATTTTTTTTAGACAAATTGATCGGAATCTCAGATTCATCAGTATTCCACAAATAACATTTGATGGATCTGGATGAACGAACGCCAGCGCTGGCTGTAGTGTAGGCAAAGCTGTTCGACTTCAGTAAATCCGAGTTATGTGAAGCCAGGCTGAAGAGACAATGTTATAGATGTACAGTATGATTACCATCTCACTTTAAGACACACACACACACACATAGCAGAGAGAGAGAGAGAGAGAGAGAGAGAGAGAGAGAGAGAGAGAGAGATGCCGTGGTGTCATATAAAAAAAACTTACCATATTTTCTTTTCAATCTTTCATCAGAAACTCAGAATCTATGCAACAGCTTTAACTCATAAAAGCCAAAATTTATAGCCACCTCTCTCTCCCTCTCTCTCTATCTCTCTCTCTCTCTCTCTCTCTCTCTCTCTCTCTCTCTCTCTCACCATAAAACTTTTCACAAAACGATAATAATCAAGTACAAAATGCGCCGAAGTTCCTTCGGTGCAATCAACTTCTCTGTACAGCGTATAATGCTGAATGAAACTCTCAGCCACGACCCATGAAACTCTCAACCGGGGCCAATTGAACTTTCACCCACGGCCCGGTGGTGGTCTGTGCTGTTGGCACCTATAGCTATTCCAGACGCACGATCACGGCTAAATTTAACCTATAATAATAAAAAAAAAAACTACTAAAGCTAGAGGCCTGCAATTTGGTATGCTTGATGATTGAAGGGAGGGTGATCAACAAACCAAATTGCAGCCCTCTAGCCTCAGAAGATTTTAAGATCCGCGGGCGGATAGAAAAAAGTGAGGAAGGAAAGACAAATAGTCATCACAATAGTTTTCTTTTACAGAACACTAAAAATCGCACGAATTTACTGTATAGTCAGCGTCCTAGTAAAATAGACAATCACAAGTAAGTGAAATTGAATTCACTCAAATCATATAAAGGCAAAATACCAGCACACACTCATTAAATAGGAAAAAAAATATCAAAATATGCGCATAAATGGAACGCAAGCACAAGCTGAGAAAAAGACCACATTCGGATGCCATTTATAGTCGGAAAGCACACTCGGATGTGTTTAAAACCATGCACATAGTCTTAACTGCTACTAATTCAAGTTTTTAATACCTAGAAAAGGATTAATTATACCCTGGGGCACAGTCAGGGACCATCTTAATCGGTCGTGGCAGAAATGATAATTACAACAATAAAAGCTAAAAACAAATCTCGCTGATCTTCAAATAGGTATTATACCTTAGTTTAACCAGACCACTGAGCTGATTAACAGCTCTCCTGGGGCTGGCCTGAAGGATTAGATTTATTTTACGTGGCTAAGAACCAACTGGTTACCTAGCAACGGGACCTACAGCTTATTGTGGAATCCGAACCACATTATACCGAGAAATGAATTTCTATCACCAGAAATAAATTCCTCTAATTCTTCATTGGCCGGCCAGAGACTCGAACTCGGGCCTAGCAGAGTGCTAGCCGACAACTCTAGGTATTGCGACACAAGTGATAGCCTACTGGGATACAACACACGTGCACGTACATCAAGGAATGAGCGAGAGACAGGGCATACACCCGAAAAAAGGGAAGATTTTGCATTTTCATCTGGGAGAGAGAGAGAGAGAGAGAGAGAGAGAGAGAGGAGAGAGAGAGGGGGGGGGGGGGAGGGGGGGTGAAGGTTGGGGTTAAACCAGTCCGGCAAGTCATTTACATAACAGTGATTCATAATCGAGCAGCTTCGTAAATTACATTATCAAGTTAAACAACACGTATTTCCTTTAGAGCTCAGTAATATGGTATATATGTTATTTTCATGACAAGATAAATGTTTAATAAAAGTAATAATAATAATTAACGATAACTGCAACAACAATGAAGGCACTTTACGGTGTTTCCATTATTCGATCGGTCTAAGTAAATTATATTTCATGCTAGGATATTGATTTTAGTACTATTGTAAGCTGAATAAGTGATGTTTATCGCAAATATATTTAGCCGTGATGATTTTACCCAAGAATAAATTATCAGCGGTATATAATCTGTTGGCACGCTACAAAACTACAACCAATTGCCTTTCCCATGATACCTAGTTTAATGCAATTTATTACAGCTATTGGGTATTTAAACTTTAAGATATAAAATAAAAATATTCTGCTTGTTTTTGTTTCTCCATCGGCAACTTGTAGTGATGTATTCCTTTGACTTTGATCCAGGAATCATTTCGTTTGCATTGCAAAAAAATAATAAATAAATAAATAAATAAATAAATAAATAAATAAATAAATAAATAAATAAATAAATAAATAAATAAATAAATAAATAAATAAATCTTAAACCCTGATGTTTATAAAGTCAGAAAAATCTTGAGACATGCCAATAAAAAATTTTACAGAGGAAATTCATACATAACTGCGAGAGAGAGAGAGAGAGAGAGAGAGAGAGAGAGAGAGAGAGAGAGAGAGAGAGAGAGAGAGAGAGAGCTTCAACAATGTCACGTAAAATCAGAGGGCATATCTCTATAAAGAATGTAGAGTTGGTTTTGGTAGGTCCGAGAGACAGATGTGAAAATTAGAAACCCCGGCAGTGCTGTGTCCAAATGCACCAAAAATAGGATTTTTATTTTATTTAATTTAAATCCCTTTTATATAAGACGACAGGCGCGCAACTCTCAACCCATAGCGATCCTTTGACTAGTCCTTTGGCCTTCTTTCCTTCACAGCGACAGAAAGAAGGAATTTTTCGCAATCCCGAGGCCAGAGATATTCCCAGAACTCATATATCCTTGTTAAGTCCTCGAGCTCAAGAAGTACAGTTACAGTATAATGCAATATAAGTTCCAGAAAATTTACGAAATAAAGCAACGCATTTTTTAAAAGGTGATTACAACTATGGACCCACAAAGTCTAGGATACGTAAAAATGACGAACACAATGAAAAACGAATGAAATAATTAGTCTAACGTATGCATATACTAAAAAAAATTCCTTCATAATTATAAACTCAAAAACGGTGTCTTATACTGGGGGGAAAACCTCCACTCAAGTTATGGGGCCAAATAAATCTCACAAGAGATTCCGAAACCCCTCCCCCACCCCCGCCCCGCAGAAAAAACGCGACCTAAAGATGTTTTCCACTCTGAAGCTCCAAGCAATCTAACTGAAGATGCAAATCAATTACTCTTTGATACCCACGCCTTCCACGCTGCAGAATTTTACTGCCGGAAATCATTCAAGAAAGGCAAATAAATAAGGGAGTAAATCCACTTACACGAAGGTACCAACGAGAAAGGAGATCCTATCGATGAGAGAGAGAGAGAGAGAGAGAGAGAGAGAGAGAGAGAGAGAGAGAGAGAGAGAGAGAGAGAGACTGCGTTGAAAATCAATAATTTACCGGTCAACGTATTTAGATTAACCAACAAAAATGCAAACGCTATACATGAATCCCAATCATTGCGTAAAATAGTTAGATTTTCTTAATTTCCGATTACATAAAAAGTTGTAACATAATAAAAAGATATAAAAAATGAACAAAATGTTCGAATCCAACCCAGTAAAAGTAATAGTTAAAGTCTTTGAAAGCACATTTTAATAGCCAAGTCAAACGTGAAAGTCATAACCGTCAACAATAATTAGTGTTAGAAACACGAGATATAAAAAAATACAGTCAGCGTGAAGCTCAAATACCGAATTTCATTTACATGCAGTTGCAGCAAACCAAGAATTCTCATGTTTATACAACACAGCAAAGACTAATTAAATGAGTCCTACTCATACTTCCGGGATGAATCGATTCCATTTCTGAATGGGATAAATCATTGCAAGAATAAGGGGTGAGGGAGGGGGAGCCCTCCTCCAACGTATCATCTACAGACCAAAATGGAAGTGCAAGGGAAATTAAGCAGGGGTGAAAACAAGCTTTCCCTCATGTAATATTATGGTTTTTCACGGAGAAATTTCGGTTATTAGGAATAATTATTAGCAAGAACTATGGAATGAACAAAAACATCAAGTAATTCACCGCTGGCAGAAAATATGAACATACCGGGATAGTACTAATAGTTGTAGTAGTAGTAAAAGCTGTAGGTATTGTATTCTTAATGATATCTTATTCAAACCCTTCAATGAGGTCTGGCTGGTAGGTTACACAATGTGTTTGTTTGTTGATGTTAAGGAGCCACACTGCCTGGCCAATTATGTATCTTTCACTGATCAACAGAGCCCTTTTCTTCAAGTGGGTGGTATCGTACCTAAATTGCTTTTCGTGTTATTAATCTTCATATCAAGCTACCTTATATAATACTATCCGTGCTTTGTTAATCTACACTGAGATACCTGAGGTAAAGTATCAGATATTTTAAAAATAAATTTCCTTACAAGGAGATAAAGAACAAAAGGATAGACACTCAGGCGCAGCATTTTAGACACAATAAAGGAAAAGTGCAATTAGTTTAATCTTTTTGAGGAAGAGCAAGAGAACAACAAGATAACTTACTGAAGAAAAGTGTGACGGAAAAAGATGCAAGTGACTCTTCAAGAGAAATGTTGATATGGTGAGACAAGTGATCTAAGTGTTGCGATGAACTTTTCTCAGCAGAGGATACGGCGGAGTTGTGTGTGTGTGTGTGTGTGTGAGGGTCAGGCATGTCGGGAAGTCACTTCACATTGCAATAAAAGCTGATGACACACTCATAGATCCAAATGGTTTCCAGACTTCACATTAAGTTCACAGTTATATCAATATTTCTCGTATTGCTCTTTATGAAAAAAAAAAGAAACTCTCTCTTTTTCCCTCTTTCATTATCCATGTACCGTAGAATGGAAACAATGTTAGAGAGCACAGTCAAGAACAAATGACACACAATGGTTGTTTAAAAATCAGATCCTTAGGAAATTCCAGCTGAAATATTCAGTCCGTTATAAAAGTGATTCGCCTTAAGCGACACGGAAAGCAATTTCAGTTCACCTTGATTCTAATATTTTACAGCCTTTTTAAGTTTATGAGCTACCTGTTAAAACTAGATGGATGCTGGGCATGACCTGTAGGGTAAAAAGCATCCATTCCCAGTAACTGCACATCAGCCCTTGAATATCATTTAGTTCTGGTACGACGGAGAGAGAGAGAGAGAGAGAGAGAGAGAGAGAGGAGAGAGAGACTAGATCTTGTTTCTAAGTACATAATCTAACGTTTCTCATTAAATAAGCAAAGAAAGCATCAAGAGGCAAGTAAGCTCCTGTAAAGCCTGGTAATAAATGCATCTGAAATAATGCAAATATAAAAATTGTTTACTACTACCCAACAAAAGCAGGAATATATTATACGGAATTAAGAGTGAAATCCACGAAAACTATTTATTTATTTGCTTGAGAGAGAGAGAGAGAGAGAGAGAGAGAGAGAGAGAGAGAGAGAGAGAGAGAGAGAGAGAGAGAGAGAGAGAGCTACACGAAATACTGGACCTCACTTGCAACAGCCAATTAACCGTTTCTCATAATTAAGACAACCAAAGAAAACCAGAGAGAGAGAGAGAGAGAGAGAGAGAAAGAGAGAGAGAGAGAGAGAGAGAGAGAGAGAGAGAGAGAGAGGTAAGGATTAATACAGACTAGAAGGATTAACGAAAATATAAAGAAAATCCAAGTTCATTATGAAAAATGAAGCTCCCAAGCAACCAGTTTTCCAGTCTTAGCGAAAAACAAACCATACATACAACTGATACACGCATAGCTTTTACGTTATGTGTACTTCAAGGTTGCTCCTCCCAAATTACTAACGGGTCTTTCCAATTTTAGAACAAATGCAACAACATACGTCAAATCTAAAACTAAATTTTCGAAGAAGCGTAACAAGTATAGTTCATATAAGAGATAATTTCTAATAAATGCACTGCCAGTTTCGATTATTTAACTATAAACTCCACACTTACTAAGTTAAACTCGATAAGAAAGTATTCTAAAAGTGAAATTTTCTTCTTTCCAGTAAAGGCGCAGGTCTCAGACTGAAATCATTCCACCTGAGTTGCAGAGACTGGCCAAAATCATTACGACCTTTCCAGACAGACTGAAAACGATACCAAAGGTGTCTTCATAACAGTTTAACTGTATCGATGTAACACTTCAAACGTGGCTTCATATGCTCATTATTATTATTATTATTATTATTATTATTATTATTATTATTATTATTATTATTATTGTCATGTAGTTTAACATGAACTCTGTCAAAACACGCACAAGCTTCATGAAAGTCCTATTCGTAAACAACTGCTAAAAAACAGTCAGTAAAATGTTTTTGCTAAACATCACAACTGGCTGTTTAAAATGCTAAACGAGAAGAGAAAGAGCGGTCATCGTCAATGTAGGAGTCTGCAAAGCCATTAGGAATTCCAAGGATAAAAGGACGCAAATTTCAACTACCAGTCTTAACTTTTCGAATGGAAAATATCAAGAAAAACTCCTGAATTATTCCAGTTAGCGTTTCAAACGTGTGCTAAAACTGAATGAATTCATATCTAATTAGTCTGACTGTCAATGATCGGACTAAAAGCGGAATTTTTTTCTATATCTTATATTTCTTCTATATTTAACTGCCTTTAAAGAAAAATAGTATCACCAACTGGAAAAATTCTTTACATAAGAACAACAAAAGTGTAATTTCCTAAATAGAAGTCAGGAATGTGGGTAAAACCCACAACTTTCTTTTTCTTGTCGTGACGTTAAAAATGTTAAATGAAATTCGTGTTCAGATACTTCAGCTTTCTAGTGGTTCTTATTTCCTTCAACAAAAATCCTGTTATTAAATTACTTTCTTTTCATGAATTACTGTTGTAAAGTAAAGCCCATTTTCATTTATTAAACTAATATTTTCTGTTTGCTTTATTCTCTTTCACCTTTCATTATTTCGTTTTCCACAACGTCCTCATAACCTTATTTCACGTCCTCAAAACTTTCGTTCATTTCAAATTCAACCTTATCTTGTTTTCTTTAAATTTCATTGTGATCATCACAATTGTCTCCGCTTTACACTATATTTATAGTCAGCATATTTCCTATTCATAATTCCGAATCGCAGTTGACATTATTTCCTACAACTGGGCCCCAATTTTTAGGATTAAAATTTATAATATACCTAAAACCCCAATATAATACGATTCTAAAGTGAGCGACTCGGGAAGCACACCTAACATGCTTGACTCTCAGAGCAAGTCATGTTCTAAAGAGAAATAAAGACGAGGAAATTACAATAATTTCATACAAAGTAAGATGAAAAATGGTCTATTACTATGTTATTCCTAGTGCAAGGAAAAATTTATTTCCCGATTATTTGGGCCAAAATAATTTAATCTCTCTCTCTCTCTCTCTCTCTCTCTCTCTCTCTCTCTCTCTCTCTCTCTCTCTCTCTCTCTCTTATCGTTAAAATTCCATATTTCGGAGCAGAAAACATTCCATAACGTTAACACTGCAAAAGTCATACAACTAAGACTATAAAGCGGAAAGTAGAATTAGCAAGAACAGCCTAGCAACAGTTAAGTAATACCAAAAGGATGGTGCAATGAAAGGTACCCCCCAAAAATGGCAATGAAGGAGGAAGCGGAGAAGGGAATAAGCTAACTAAAGACACTCCTGGTGGGAAGGAGGTGGGCGGTTAGAGGTTACCAGGAAGTCACTCGAACAGCAATGTTCAAGAAATTCTAAGAGAAGCTAAATGTCTGGATGGTGACAGTGACGGAAAGGAAACAAAAACCTAACAAATTTGCATGTATGTTTTTATTTTGTGATGAAGATCCTATGATTTAGTCATAATTTTTTCCAAAAACATGAAGATGTTTTCGGCAAGAGAAAAAATTTGTCTGATGAGAAAACGTCACAAGTAACATAAGAAGTTCGATGGGAAAACAATACAGATCCTAACAGAAATCAATAATTGAATAATGAGTAGCCTCATACAAAAAACATTCAATGTGACTGCTGCAGAAAATAAAGGAAACTGCTTAGAAGAGAGAAGAAAGAAAATAATCGATCCTTTGAAGAGATGAAAAAGAGAATTGCGTCCCATGTGTGTCTCCTTCACCAGACGCCCCGCTCTTAAAAGTCTCTTGAAAAACTTGACACTTCCTTGAACCTCTTTTTCTTTTGTCTTCCATCTGGGTCACTTCTTTCTTCTGTTTCCTTTGAGGATTCAGATTAGCTTCTGGGTCTTGAATGCTGAGAATTCAGCAGCGGAAAAGTGTATTCTTCTTCGGACAAAGTTTTTTTTTTTTTTTTAACCATTGTCCTTACATCGTATAACCACCGGCTATTGCGGTATACCAAGTAAGGAAACCCTTTTTCCTATTTTTTGTTAACTCTACCATTATTAATTTTCCGTTTTTGTTTGTTTTTACACGATTCAGTCTAAACCCCTCATTACTGCAGCATCCACTCCCAGCTGCTCAAATTCTTAGTTTAAAGAAAAAAACCTGAAAATCGAGGAAAAGTTTCGATTGTGAGAAACAGTCATTGTTTTCAGAGCAACTGAAACAAGATGATGTAAATGATGGTAAACAGTGACTGTTTTGGAGAGAAGTTCGAGCTGTCAATTTATCGCCCAGTCTTACACATTTTAAGAGAGCAAAGGCAAATGGGAAAGGCAACCTAATACCCTTTTCTAGTCCAGGCCCCAAAAAAATAAAAACAAGGAAAAAACAAAAATATGGATGGGGTTTAGCAGAAGATGGGATAAACAGAAGCAGAAAAAGAATTCCATGGCCTAGCGTGCAGGAATAACACAGCCAATGAACCTTGTACCCCTAAAACGTTGATATATTCCCGCAGATATCGAAGCACCATCCATCGACCTTTGTACCAACACAATTCTATTGCATCAACGCGCATTTATTCTGGATCCCGATCGTCGCTCCTCAACCCTCTTTCCCATTAACAGCAACTTCAAACGAGGCTATTTAACTTTAAGAGAAATACATATAAAGGTTCATAACTACATTAAAAACAACAACAGAGTCTGGAGATAGCAAATGAAATTCCGGCTATCAAACTAATCCTTTCAATTATTTAGAGATGACGAGTTGATCATAAGTCCTCAAAAATCTTTACTAGGAAACAGTTCTTTGTAGTCCTGGAGGAAAAGAAAAACACAGATTGATGAGGGGTAATTAGGGTGATGACGAGGCAAAAGAGTAGAATTTATATGCAGGAGGAAGTGATGGGTTTATTGCATATATTTGTATCTGAATATCAACATGGAGAAGTATTTCTCTTCCAGCGTTTATTTCAGACTAGATATGAGGAGGTAAACAATCCAGTTTACCTCTATTTTATAAAGCACTCTCTTACCACTGACCTCTATATAAGTATGCAAGATGGAGGTACCATAGTCTGAGCGTGGGGGCGGTACGTACCGTTTCTATGATGGGGATTTTTCTCCCCTTCTCTTATGTTAACATTTTTGACGATATGGATAATGATAAATAAACCGATGAGATGAAATTATTACTTTTTAGACTTGGAAAAAGTTAATCAGGCAGATGGTTATTTTCTGCACAGAACCATTTACAATCTACGAAGCAAGTTCCTCCCCTTTCTTGGAAAGTACACACTTCCATGGGCCATGAAGAATGGCCTTTTCATGACAAGAGCTTACTGGATGATAAATGGCACCAAATTATGGCAGTAACGAGCCTCATTTCCTGCTGGGGATAAACCTCCCCTTTCTGCAAGGAGCCCCATTTGCTGACAATTAAGAAACTTCTTTTTTATCATGCAGGGCGGTGGATGAAATTCAAGACGGACAAACCGAATGTAACATATGCTAACATTACACATTAAAACAAGTAAATAACCAGCCCTATTATTAAGTCAACATGGTTGGAAGGATGCTTTTTTTATCCACAGAAAGAATAAAGAAACGAATTTCAGGAAACGAAACTCCTCAATAATCGAAAGGCGCATAATAAATTTTGCTTATATTGCATTTGTGAGCAGTAATTAATCAGGATAATTAAAATATATATTTTTTCCCATGAGAAACTAAAGAAAATAGCGAAATATGTTGTAAATGAAGATTTCTTGGCTCAGAAGTAGTAAAATAAAATGCATCAGTAAATAAAAGAAACTGAAGTTATCCTACGTTATTAGAGTGCCACTCTGCCTTGAGAGAACTTGTAATCATACAGGAAATAATACCGACAAAATCTAAATGAGTGCAGGGGAAGAGACTGGAATTACGAATGCTCCAAGCACCCAGCAAAAGACTATCAGGTCATCACCACACGTCAACAAAATTAGTGTACAGCCTTGTATTTTAGCAGGTACCAGGTGTCAATATAGTGTGTAAACAAAGCTAAAAAGAATTCCGGAGCACTGACCTACGTATATTTAAGGGAAAAAAATCAAATGTACTTCCAGTAGCAAATCTAGGGATGAAAGGCACGTTGTTCTATAAGTAATTCGACTGATTATATTACCCTCTCTCGCGTTTGTTTATTCATCATCAATGGCCTCCTTATCACAGGCTAAATGACGGCAAACATATCAACAAGGCATTGAACTAGTTTCGCAAATTAAAAGGCCTTATAGGAGAGGACTTTTGTAGAATAAACCACGCATCCGGAAAACCACAGAAGCGTCAAAACATCCACCTGTGATGATGAAAACAAAGGGTGGAATATGGCCAACGCATTTATAGCGAAGTGCATCGAAAAATCAAATCATGAAACGCCTCAATGCTAGAGGTTGTTATCTCTCTCCCTCACTACTCACACACACACACACACACACACACACACACACAATCAAGCACACCCTCCGTATTCATAATGCCATTAAAAGCTTCAATCGGCCATCAAAGACAAACCTCCGACGAATGACGAAACGCGTGTTGCTTCTCAAAAAGAAAGAAAAAAGTTTTCATAGCCTTTGCAAGGTAAATGCAGACCATTTTGTTATGAGGATAAAGCGGATGAAAAATAAAAACAACTTTCGTTTCAATGGAATTTTCTCGGTAGCACAGATAGATCAGATTCTTGAGGGATACAGTTTCTGAATATAAAGGAAAAAGATGTTTTTAGGCACTCAAAAGGATACTGTTCTCTGTACAAGAATCTTGTGAAGTCTAAGACGTTCCTAGTCCTAGGTAGCTCACGATACATACATACATAAATATATATGTATATATATATATATATATATATATATATATATATATATATATATATATATATATATATATATATATATATATATATATATAAAAATCATCAACACACAATCACGTGTGGAACAGAAATAAATTTCTGACTCACGTCGGGATCGAACCCAGGTCTCTCAGGTGGAAAGCAAGGGCGTTATCCACTAGGCCACACAAGTCTAAAAGAAGTTGGAACCTGAGAGCAACTGCACCCAAGGAATTACCTGGGCAAGCTAACTGCTTGCATACCAGCGAGTTTTCCCCAACTTCCCGACTCAGCAATGACCCAATAGACAACATTTCATTCGAATTATCCCTTCTGAGTGAATAAGATAGAAATCATCAACACACAATCACGTGTGGAACAGAAATAAATTTCTGACTCACGTCGGGATCGAACCCAGGTCTCTCGGGTGGAAAGCAAGGGCGTTATCCACTAGGCCACACAAGTCTAAAAGAAGTTGGAACCTGAGAGCAACTGCACCCAAGGAATTACCTGGGCAAGCTAACTGCTTGCATACCAGCGAGTTTTCCCCAACTTCCCGACGTGAGTCAGAAATTTATATATATATATATATATATATATATATATATATATATATATATATATATATATATATATATATATATATATATATATATATATATATATATATATATATATATATATATATATATATATATATATATATATATATATATATATATATATATATATATATATATATATATATATATATATATATATATATATATATATATATATATATAGTGTTAATACTTAACATTAATGCATTTCTTTTAATGCAGCAGATATTGTAACGGGCAATTAAATGAGACATATGCAGTTTTTGGTCATCCAATTGCCTAGGATGTTGAATCTCTTTCTCAACGGCTCCCTCGTTCGTTCGTTGTTTCCCTTGCCTACCCCTCATCCATATACAACCGAAACACTTAAGCTTACAAACTCCTTTGGGGGTCTGGCAATCTCTCTCTCACGCATTCCCACACTGTTACATATTTCATCGGAGGGTCAGAATATTTTGGTAGTAGACGCAGGAAGCAAAGGAGGAAGAAAATGATACAAGATTAAAGTGGCCTTCGATTTAATTAGCGGAAACCATACACAGCCTTAAATAAATACGATGAGCGATGCAAAATGTTAGGTACTCGACAATTAACACGTAAAGAAAAGATACTTGGACAATTATTCTTATTTATATGTAATTCATATCTCCAAAATTCATTTATATAGACAATTTCACAAATAATTAATCTTGTGATATACAATAAGTTTTTACTCTGGTTTTCAAAATAAAGCTTTGATAATTCCACTGTAAACAAGGTGAGAGCACTGCTAAAGTGAACTGCATTTTAACGGATCCCAATTGAGTCATAACCTGTGTCCAACGTTAAGACATGATATCCAGATTAAAAATGAATTCAAGTTACATGCAGAAAATCAGTGCCTTTCCCGCAAATAACAGTCATTTCTAGAGAACGAACAGCATTACGCTTTACGTGCCGCACAGTCCAGTGGCGGAATAATATAGTATTTACTAATTTAGTAAATTAGTTCTTACAAGTTTTCGTCTATCCAAGAAAATAATGCACGAATCGAGGCCATATCTCAGTCCACCTCCCAAAAGTACTCGGTCTTCAGCGGCTATCATTTCCCAACACGTTACAAAGACAAATGCAGTCTTCCTAGAAAAACCTATATTTATTTTCTAGACTCATTCTTTTCACATATGCGGCATGCCATGCTTACTTGTAGGTCAGGGCTCAAAAAACTGTTAATCTATGAAGCACGGTATTTCTCTCGCTATCCAAACGGTCAAACCCTCATAAGAACGGGCAACACTGGATACTTAGCTTAAAAGGGAGTGTTTCCCTTATGCCAAATCCAAGGATGCAAGGTGAATACACAGAATAGGGGATTTCGCCGTTGGAATGAAGGTTAAAGGATTAACAGTTAGAAAATAATCAAAGTTGTTTAAGCCTAGGTCTAGATCTCTAGACCTTGTTGAAGCAAACGCACTGACGGCACGCGGAGGGCCAAACCCAAACAAGATTACCAAAGCCCTTTAAAATAATGGCAACGTTTCACAGATATATCCCGTAGTTGTATGTGCGAGGTAGCTGGTCTGCGTATGCAAGGACATTTTATATTAGGTCAGAAACCTGGGACAGACGCGCTTCTGGAATGACTGAAATTTAGAATCAAGGAAAAGGGTAGCAAAGTTTCTCTTTCCATTCATCTTTCTCCGCATAAGTCAATGTACATGTACATATATCGCAATGCATTCACTCTCATCAAACTGTATGTTCAACTCCTTCAAAGAATTTTTGTAAAATGACTGTCTACAGACATTCTCTCCTCATGACTCATGACTACGGGTTGCGTCACTTCTGCTGCGGATGTTATTGTTTGTTCTACAAATGACTGATGCTACATTAGATACAACTCATAAACTCATATTTTTGCTTCTGAATAAAAAGCAAACATTTTAGCTTATGGAAATTACAAATAAGTTTGTGTGTGTTGCTTATTTACCGTCAGGCGACCAACCCACAAAATAATTTATTCAAACTAACAAAAATTCCGTAAAGCTTTGAATAATTCTCAAGTGAAGGATCAATGCCAGAAAGACATGATTGTAAGGTATTCTCTATAATTTCTAAGTAATCGCAGTTTTTACAGTTTTTATCCTTTTCTGTCATAGCAAAAGTATTGAAATATACCCCATGCAAATTATATCAATGGATACTAGCTTATCAAGGTACGTTAATCAAAACAGGTGCCAAAAAAATAATCCCCACTAAATTTCCTAAAGAGGAATTTTTAAACACAGCTGACAATGTCGTAAACCCCTGATAAAACAAAATCATTACTTCCTCAAGCTATTTTTCAGTGTTAACCTAGAACCAAAAAACAGAATTACCAGAAACGACGATGCCAATAGCTTAAGAATCGAAAACAAAATTACAACTTTATTACCAGACTTCTTAATCCAGCGACAGCAAACGCTACGCGAGGTTATAGGAAAAGACTTCCTCCCTCTAGCCGCGGTCGTAGTCCCACGAACAAACCATAGGAAGCAGCGTTAATAAAAATATGAAAGGGAATATCACAAGTCACATTCCTCCAAGCAACTTTCTCACTAACTTCCGAGCGCACAAGTTAGTCGACGTCGAGTCGCAAGGAAACGAGGGCTTGGAAATCAATCCTTCATCACTAAACAAGTAAAAATGCGCCTAAGAAAAGGTTTCTGTACACCTTATAATCAAGACCACCGAAAATAGGTCTGTCTTTCGGTGGTTTCGGTATAATGCTGTATGAGCCGCAGCCCATAAAACTTTAACCACGGACCGGTGGTGACCTGGCCTATATCGTTGCCAGGCACACGATTGTAGCTAAATTTAACCTTAAATAAAATAAAAACTACAGAGGCTAGAGGGCTGCACTTTGGCATGTTTGATGACTGGAGGGTGGATAATCAACATAACAATTTGCAGCCCTCGACCCTCAGTAGTTTTTAAGATCTCAGGGCGGACAGAAAAAGGCCGACAGAAAAAAGTGCGGACGGACAGACAAAGCCGGCACAAAAGTTTTACTTTTAGAAAACTAATGAAAAATCAATCTTAATTTGGCAGAAATAATGGCAGGTGTTCTTAGAACTTGATATTACAGCTACTAGCATGACTACCACTACTGCAACTACTGTACCCACCTGAGGAAAAAGAATGACGACAAAAGGACAAACACACAAAAGCATGATATTCAAACACATGACATCTTGCATGAGCTGCCGTTGCTGTCATTAGTTTGGTCTATCTTGGAGAGATCTCTTCATTTTGGGGTTGAAAAACAAGCTCACTTCTTGTGAAGATTTTGTCTATGCTTGCATCTTTTCATCGTTGTTTTCAATGGGAATCGGGAAAAAAATGTCTACTTGTATGTGCACCACTTCAATCGAGTAGACCCTAACTTGTTACTTCTATTTTTTATGTTTTTTTTTTTTCCAAGTCAGAGAACATGAAGTTTTCCTCAGTCTTCCATACACCAATTGTGCATCTTAATATATAACCACACAAACAAACAATGTTACTGGAGAAAATTTTGATAAAAAATAATTAAGGTCGAAGATACAATAGTCTGCAAAATATACATGCAATCAGAAAGTGTTTATTTAAGATAATCAAAACCAGCCAAAACCATCTACCGAATTAATTACGCCATTAGGTGATCATCTGGTTATTAGCGCTGCCTTTTTTTTATCAAATCCGTGATGACCCTAGTAACACTCTATTACCAAAACAAGCTAATTTTACTTTAAAAAGAGGTTTTATGGGATAATTTTTCAAATGGCACCTAGATAAAAAGATTAAGTTCATTTCGGGAGCGAATACAGTTGGTACAGTTGCAAAACTTATGACAATTAACTAATGTATTTTGTAGAAAATACCATCTACAAAAAAAAATAATAATAAATTCTGGTGGCAAAATCTTAACTTCCTAGCTTTGGATGAAAATGACAGAACACTAAATATGAAGGAAGCGATAAATGATTTTCTGACCAGAACTCAGAGAAACAATAATTGTCCAATGGCAAAATAAAATAAAAGGCTCAAAACAACAAAGGGAAGCTGGTTTAAGGACGGATTATACATGAGTAAAGAAATGCAACATAAAAATTGATTAAAATCTATTAAAATTCACCACTTGGAAGTTCAAGCTTCTTCGAAACATTTGTGATTATGCTTTGTTATTAACATATCAACGGTTGTCTTCTATTCGTCATCAAAACAGCAACTGCAAATCTTCTTATCATTGGACCACTTACAGTTCTACCAGCTGACATTTTAACATACGAAATATATTTACGATGATCACTGTTCAAGCGATAAAACCGGAATGTTTAGTCCAAAGACCGCCATGACGCGAAGGCTGCATATCTTTCAACTTTCTCTTTCTTCCCGTACTTATCAAAAGAAGTTGAAATACTCTAATAACTTATGACACTGCATTCAGTCTAAATTACTCTCTCTTACCACAATAAAAGTTGGCGCGAGATGGTCGAGGTTTGGATGGTAATACTCGTATTGACTAGTTCCAACACCAGAAACCCTGTTCTTGACACGCAGTAAAGGAGACAGACATGTAAGCTTCATACAAGTCTCCCTGGGAAATTAAGTGAGAAAGTTTCTCTGTTGGCCTACCACCTGATATCGATTCATTTAAGGTATGCCAAGTCCCAATTATGTGGTATAGGACAGACAGATAACAGAATACATGAGAACAACGGTTCAGGTTTCAACAAACATAAAAGTGTGTGAAGCAAATTTTTTTTTTTTTTTTTTTTTCTACGAAACAGTAAACTGAAAAGTCGGACGACAAAAGTAATCATGTTGCAAGTGACGTAAACATACAGTATGTATAGAAGCGAGCTCTCCTTTATGGAAAAGAAAGTTTTATGTTGAATGAAGTGAAAAAAGGTGGAAGCTTTTAAGATGATTCAATTTTTGCACAGTATATGTGAAGTAAATGTAGAGGTACGACATAAATGTCAGAATACTGTTTGGTTAGTGAAAAGATAGTTTACCTTAAAGTGTTAGAGGTGGTTTGATCGCATGAAAGAAGAGGAGTTTATTGGGTTGGTGTATAATTCTGATGTTGTGAGAGAAAATAGGAGAGGTGGACCGAGAATGCTCTGTTTACTTGCGTGGAGGAGGAGATGAACCACTTACGACTGAATGTTTAGAAAGTGTACTGCTGACTGCCACAGACGCAAGAAATAGAGAGAAATCGTTTGGATGGCAAAGTTGACATAGAGGAAGCTAGTTTGTTTGTGTGTGTGTGTGTGTGTGTGTCTGTGTGTGTTTGTGTGCGCGCGCGCACCAGCAAAAAGTGATTAAATCCTCACAATCTCTCGTGAGGGAGAAAGAAAGAAAAAGAAGCATGAGAGATCAGGTAATGGATGACTAAACTTAAAATTTCACGAGATGTCAGGAGAAAAGTTGCGGGTGTTCTTCAGTAATCCCGTAATTTAACATATCTGTACTTTAGGCTGCAACTGAATATTACTGATGAAAGTAAAACCTATGATGTCGCTATTTATACCGTGTCAGAACAAGTTGAATACAGAATTTACGCCAAAGGCCAAGCACTGGGACCTGTGAGGTCCGTCAGCGCTGAAATGGAAATTGACAGTAAAAGGTTTGAAAGGCGTAACAGGTGGAAAACCTCGCATTTGTACTATGAATCAATTGTTAGGAGAGGGTGGAAAGACAGATGGAAGAAAGAGAATATGAACGGAGGTACAGTAAAATGAACGAAAGGGGTTGCAGCTAGGGGCCGAAGGCACGCTGCAAAGAACCTTAAGCAATGCGTACAATGTGCCGCAAGAGGTGCACTGACGGCATTAACCCCCACGGAGGTCAGAACAAGTAAAGCCGACAGAAAAAATGCAAGTAACAAAATATGTTCTGAGGACATTTTAACAAACGGTCCTGCCTCACTTTTATAATTACCTGAATTTTACTAAACTTTCGTTTATTTTTTCTCGCAGATTTTTCTAACTAACGGACCCCATTAATTTCCTATACCACTGGTTGTTTGCAGTTTTCCATACGAAGCAATAATACTGAATCAACAAGTGAACCAGTCGCCTGAAGCTACCTCCTCCCTTTAAACTGCTACTAAAACGTGGGAATTTTCACCCCTTTTGAGTCAGGTGTTTTGTGATACCTATTTGTGCACGAACAAATAGTTACAAATGTGTCTACGGCTTCCAAGGTCATCCGATATCATACAGAGTCCTTTGGTGGACCTTTGTACACACACACACACACACACACACACACACACAATTATATATTAAAGAGGTTACCTAACCTTCAGAGAAACTAAAAACTTCTAAAGAAACAGTGAGCAAGAGAAGGGGTATCTAAAGGTAAAATGGAATAAAGGGATTTCTTTGGGTTGCAATGCATAAACACCCTTTCAAATTCATCCACATTAATTGACAGGGGAACGAATACATCTATTATTTACAAGATACACAGGAAGTTCGTAATATCAGTCAATGAAACGTGGATGTATCAGGGATGAAAAATAAATTAAGAAATGCGCCGAACTTTCTTCGGCGCAATCGCGTTGTCTGTACAGCGTATAATACTGTATTAAACTATCAGCCGCGGCCCATGAAACTCAGCTACAATCCGGTGGTAGCCTGTGTTGTTGGTACCTATAGTGATGCCAGAAGTGCGATTATGACTAACTTTGACCTTAAATAAAATAAGAACTACTGAGGCTAGAGGGTTGCAATTTGGTACGCTTCATGATTGGGGGTGGATGATCAACATATGAAATTGCAGCCCTCTAGCCTCAGTAGTTTTTAAGATCTGAGGGCGGACAGAAAAAGTACGGACAGAAAAGTGCGGACAGAAAAAGTGCGGACGGACAGACAAATCCGGCACAATAGTTTTCAATTTCAGAAAACTAAAAGAATGAGAAAATAAATGAATGATAACGACGTATTTGATAAAGAAAAAAACACCGTAAATCGTTGAAGGAAGCCATTACTGAAATTTGACAATTACATGACGTCCTAGTTGTCTTTATACACAAATATATACATGAGACATGACACAGGACTTCGAGTTTCCGTAACTGTAACTTGAAAAAAAAAATTACTTAAAAGTCAAATGCTTCCGAATAATATTTCGTTGTAAGTATTATTGCTCGAAGCTGTGGCAATAAGAACACCTGCAATAAAACTAAATATTTCTTCCCGACATGTACACTTTCTTTCTATGGAAACCGAACACTGCTATAAACAAGGAAAAAATGCGCCGAAGTTTCTTCGGCGCAATCGAGTTTTCTGTACAGCGTATAATGCTGTATGAAACTTTCAGCCACGGTCCGGTGGTGGCATCAGCCACAGTCCATGAAACTCTTAGCCGCGGCCTATGAAACTTAGCCACGGTCAGGTAGTGGCCTCAGCCACGGCCCAAGAAACTCTTAGCTGCGGCCCATGAAACTCAGCCACGGTCCGGTGGTGGCCTGTGTTGTTGGTACCTATAACGGTGCCAGAAGTATGATTAAGGTTAATTTTAACCTTAAATAAAATTAAAACTACTGAGGCTAGAAGGCTGCAATTTGGTATGTTTGATGATTGGAGGGGGGATGATCAACATACCAATTTCCAATCCTCTAGCCTCGGTAGTTTTTAAGATCTGAGGGCGGACAAAAAAAAGTGCGGACGGACAGACACAGCCGTCGCAAAAGTTTTCTTTTACAGAAAACTAAAAATGATGATCATCATTATGTAAACCTTAAAACCTGAAGATGTACAAGCAAAGATTCACTAAATTAAAACACTAACTCAGTGAGAAAACAGACGTAAGCTCTAAATTTCCGCAAAATGCAAGAAATGCAACATCATGGTGACCTTAACCACAAGAGACATACAATAATAATAATAATAATAATAATAATAATAATAATAATAATAATAATAATAATAATAATAATAATAATAATAATAATAAGCACTTTCTGAATGGTTCGCTGAGTAACAGACTGAAAAAATAATCAAAAGTCAAACTGAGGAGGGAGGTAAACAGACTTGACCCTGCCTAATGTTAAAACAGCGTAAAAAAACAAAGAATGTGTGCCAGAGCGGATGTGTTACACGGTCAAATATTCCCTCATCTACTGTACATACGTGGTGAACATATAAGAATGTCAAATAAATATGAATCACCACAAATAACCGTCAATTAATAAAGATAAGGGTTGTGTAGGGGGTGGGGCGGGGGGGGGGGGGCAAGAGTCCCCAGAGGACACGACTTACAAGGGAAAGGAAAAAAAATTATTAAATATGATTAACATCTGAGCCGGAAAAATAAGAAAAACTCCGTAAGAACTCTAATTAACCATTCCCATTGGAGCAGTTTGGAAAAACGACGTAATTACTGTAATCCTGATGTGCTGACTGAGAAAAAGCTACGTGAGGAACAAAAACAACGAAGAAGTTCATTATCTTCTGTATATTCCCAAAAATTTTACTTAGAGGTTTAAAAGAGAATACTTTTGCCTAACAAGATTCTAATGACTTGGAAACCGTAAAGGAGGGTATTTACGCATCTTTTATTTGCTTTATTACTAAGATTTAGGAAATTTTCACTTTTGAAAGTTCCTTTTCTGGTAACTCATTTCTTTCGTTTAAATTCCGTTAAAAGGTAAAATAGGAGCATAAATCATAAGTAATGTACACATTAAAGAAGAACACAAATGTGAAATGAATTCGTCTGCATGTGCGCAACAAATTATATATAATACTAAGAGTCCACAAAAAAGTTAAGTATAGCTTAGTTTTAACACACCACTGAGCTGATTAACAGCTCTCCTAGGGCTGGCCCGAAGGATTAGACTTATTTTACGTGGCTAAGAACTAATTGGTTACTTAGCCACGGGACCTACAGCTTATTGTGGAATCCGAACCACATTACAGAGCGAAATGAATTTCTATCACCAGAAATATATTCCTCTAATTCTGCATTAGCCTGCCGGAGACTCGAACTCGGGCCTAGCCAGTTCTAGCCCACAACTAAGAGTCCAGAAGACACAATGTTGCTTGAGGCTCTTAAATATCTTGATCTGAAGAAATAAACCTTTTTGTTGGCCAGTACCTTTACCTTACGTCAATAGGGAACATCGCACTGATATACGAAAAAATACCACTCAAGCATTGTCCAAATTAATGACAAGAAACAAATTGGTAAAAATCTCACAGAAGCACTGTCCATAGAAATGACAGTTACGAATATGCATTCATCACATAAAAACCTTTTTTAGTAGATAATTTTTTTTTCTTTCTGATCATCGAAATCATCTAAAAGCGCAATAAGGAATAAACAAGGTACAAATCTACTACTCCACGTGATATATAAAAAAACTAAATTTGAAGGAGTCTGGCAAAATCCTCACTGACAGCCTGATGGTTTTTGGAGAAATATCACAGTTTCTGAAAATTCTCGTTATAATATATATATATATATATATATATATATATATATATATATATATATATATATATATATATATATATATATATATATATATAATATATATATATATATGTGTGTGTGTGTGTGTGTGTGTGTGTGTGTGTGTGTGTGTGTGTGTGTGTGTATGTGTTAGGACCCTTCTCTAAGGGCTATCATACTAGACTATGCAGAAGAACGATGAATTTCAACAGGTGTTCCCCAAAGTTAAAGTCACGAAAAGTGAGATAACAGTCAGTGTGCAAATATTAACAGAGAGGAATACAAATATATATATATATATATATATATATATATATATATATATATATATATATATATATATATATATATATATATGTGTGTGTGTGTGTGTGTGTGTGTGTGTGTGTGTGTGTGTGTGTGTGTGTGTGTGTGTGTATGTGTCAGGACCCTTCTCTAAGGGCTATCATACCAGACTATGCAGAAGAACGATGAATTTCAACAGGTGTTCCCCAAAGTTAAAGTCACGAAAAGTGAGATAACAGTCAGTGTGCAAATATTAACAGAGAGGAATACAAATACGAAAAGTAAAAATATTATAATGAATTTACAATCACAATAAAGATAGAAATGATTGCCGGAACCACTACAAATACATCAATATATGAATAACGTTCACACAATAAACTATGAATACAACAATACTAATTTGAGCGAAACACCCTCACTATTAATTAAAGAAGCCAAAAACATACATTCTCAAAAATAAGGAGGTCCCGAAAAAAAGGAGAAAATAACGGCCAGAATGAAGACCAACAATTAATAAAGCTAAGATGCCCTAACAAATATATAGTGGCCACTAAGTTTTAATCTCCAAATAGCGACCGTGTTCAACTCATCCTTATTTAGATTCGCTAACCTCTCTTGCCAGCCCTCACCGCTATTTATATCCAAAATAGCAGCAGTCTCCATTTTGATCCGACAACTTCCACTACAAAATATGAAAAACGTAAAAATGTGTTAGACTTCTACCAAGAGCCCTCGCAGTTAATACTGCACACTGAGAACACCCTAACAGGACCGAAAACCCTGGCAATAAGGTCGCCAAATATACATACATACATACATACATACATACATATATATATATATATATATATAATATATATATATATATATATATATATATATATATATATATATAAATATATGTATATAGTCTTATGCTGTGGTTTTCATAATGCAGTAATCTCCCCGTGTGTATGTGTGAGTTATTGTATAACTGTTTGATTTTGTGTTCAGATGTGCGTATACCATAAAAGAGTTAGCGTAAGTAAAATGATTACACCCTGAATGGTTTGTGAGAAGGGACGGTGTGCGTCGAGCTGAGAGAGACAGAGAGCCTTATTCGTTGTATAGAGAGCGGTTGTTAGTCCATTTTCAAAACTGCTGAAGTAATGCATTCCACTGGGACTCGATCAAAACACTGTGGTTAGACCTACCACGTAGATAGACGCCCATACAGAGGACTCGAGACTCAGAGACCAAAAAGCGTTGTGAAAAGGAGCTGCATTTTTCCGCTCCGCGTCTCTCTCTCTCTCTCTCTCTCTCTCTCTCTCTCTCTCTCTCTCTCTCTCTCTCTCTCTCTCTCTCTCTCTCGGGATTTTACGAATGTCCTGTTTTAACGTAGTTGACATTTAGATAGACGATGGTCACTCATATCCTTTAACTGTTTAATCCCTTAGTAAATGTGTCTGAGTTATCTGAACAGTGTATTTTATTAAGTGTGTGTGTGTAACGGCGCCTGATTAAAAACACGAAGCAATTTGGTACCAAGGTATTGTAAACATAATTGTGGGTTTATAGTGCACTAAGAAAAATATTTAAGAGTGGTTATATGTAAAGATACCTTTTCACTTTTTTAATATTTTTTCGTGTTATATGTTTTATGCTTTATCTTTTGAAGAATTTTTCTTTTATGCATATATCTGATGTATTTGCTATTGCCTTAATTTTTGCTTTACATTTTTTTATATTTAATCTTTTGCAGAGTATATTTCTGTGTCTTTTGTATCCACATTTTTATATGATTGATTTATTTGCCTTATTTTGTTTAACACGTGGGAATTAATTTACTTACAGTATATTTCCTTTTAATCAAGTTTTGTTACTTAACAATTTAAATCTTTCTTGAATAATTTTTTATGAATTAATATATTAATTTCTGATTTAATTTTGACTGATGATTAATTCAGATTTAATCCAATTTTTCAAGTAATAATAAATTTCCCTGAGACTGTTAATGTCATGTATAATCTTTGAATTTAGAAATAAATTTTTGTATTTAAAATATTATATCAGAGTTTCATTCATTGACCCACCAGTAATTTTGATTTGAATTAGAGATAGAGTGGTAAGTGAGATGTTTTCCTTCAAGTAATTGAAGTGAGCTCGAACCAGGGAAATGAAATAAATGGAAATATTTGAACTTTTATAATGTTAATGGAGTGATGCCCTTAGATTTTACCTCACACCTGTTTAACGAACTTAACCTGCTTTCTTTCATGATTGATAAGTTTTATAAGGGATCACTGTTGCCTTTAGAGAAATCAGTCGTCTTGTATGTGTGATGAGGGTTCAGGTGCCTGGCTTTTGTGAGGTAACTATAATTGTTGAATAAATGGCAAGTTTGGTAATCAAATATCAAGAACTTAGATACCAGGTTTGATATAAAGAACAGACACTGGACACTCCGGGGTCACCATATATAAATGGTGCACTAGACTCCGGGACAAGCACTTAGATATCAGGTTTGATTTGAAGAACAGACACTGGACACTTCGTCACATATATTAGTGGTGCCCAAGACCCTGGGAAAACAGATCACAAATATCACTCTGGTGTATACTGGTGGTGTTAGGGACATATTTTGTTAGGAGAGTGACCATATAGTTATTTTATTTTATGAGGAGAGTGACCATATAATTGTTTTTTGCAATTTATTGTGTTGAATTGTTGTCATATTGAATTGTTAATTAAGTAATTGAAAAAATGGCTCTATTCGACATTCAGGAGTTTTTAGCAAACCCCTCCATCCAAGAGTTATCTGAAATCACTCTGACTAAAGCACAGTGTAGTGAGATAGCAGTTGCATATGCTGGTCAGGTGTCTGCCAACATGGTAAAGGCACAAATAAAATTCATTGCAATCCAAGCATTGATGGACTCTGGTAAAATAGATGAAGAGCTCGGAGAAGCTCAAGAATTGTTGAACGCAGCTGAGGCAGAACTTATAGATAAACATGGGCAAAAGAAAGAGAAAAGTGATGCAGAAGCAGAGCTTAGACGTCTAGAAGAAGAAACAAATTTGATTAAGCTGAAGATGCAGGCTGAAAGAGAGAGAATGCAGGCTGAGAGAGAAAAAATGCAGGCTGAAAGAGAAAAAGAAGACAGAGAAAAACGAGAAAGAAAAGAAAGAGAAGAAGAGAAAGCTGCTGAAGAATTAAGAGAAATAGCTAGACACAAGAGAGAGATGGAAAGGTTGAAAGCTACAGCTGAATTGCCCGTAACACCATCTAACCCTACTCAAGGTGATTCAGACCCTGTATTTGATGTAGTAAGAGTGTAGAAGTTAATTCCAAAGTTTACAGAAGAAGCTCCAGATGAGTTTTTTGATCACTTTGAAAAAGTGGCTGAAGGAATGGGATGGCCAGAGGATAAATGGTCAGTCTTGTTGCAGAGTGTTCTCATTGGTAAAGGAAGAAGTGCCTATTTAGCCTTATCAGCTGATCAGTGTAAAGAGTACAAGGTACTTAAACACAATGTGCTACAAGTTTACCAGATGACCACTGAATATTATAATGAAAGATTCAGATCTTTGAGAAAGGATGACCAGATAACTTTCTTGGATTATGCCTACAAAGTGAGAAGATGTTTTAAACGATGGTTGGAGGCTGCTAAAGTTAAAACATTGGAAGATCTTGAAGAATTAATTGTTCTTGAGCAATATCTTAGGGGAATTCCTGAACACATAAGAGCCTATTTGCGAGAGAGAGAGAGGTGAATAAACTTGACAAAGCTGCTACACTCAGTGAGGACTACAACATTATAAGCAGCAGAAGGAACTATAATGTCAAGTACCCGAATCAACGCACAGGTTTTAGGTCTCATCCAAATTTCAGGAGCAGATTTAATGGGAATCCTACAAGTGGTAATAACAAGTCAATGCAGGGTAATATCCCTCAGCAAGCTAATGTAAAATCCTCGTATAATAATGTTGCAAGGCAATTACAGAAGCCTAATGTTGTCTGCTACAAGTGTGGAAGAGCAGGACACTTCAGTCGGGAGTGTCATCAGACACATTGGCAGTCCAAACCAGTTGGTCAAGTAGTAAGAAATGACCAGGTGAAACAGACTACGAAGAACAATGTGGGGAGGAGTCAAGCTCCAGTGAAGACTGGGACTAAATAAGCTGAATGTTTAGCAACCAATGGAAATGTAACTTCAAGCAGTGAGTGGCTGAGCAGTTGGGAGGCTTTTAAGCCATATATCTATGAGGGTAAGCTGACAACTCCAGGAGGAAGTGTGCAGGTACCAGTCAAGGTGTTACGTGATACAGGGAGCATCCATAGTGTGGTAGTCCGTGGTGCTCACCCCCAGTTGGAGGAGAATCTTACAGGAGATTCTGTTATTTTGAAGGGTATAGGATAAGAAGAGGTAACTCCTATATACTGCTTACACCTGTCATGTGAATTAGTGACAGGAGATGTTAATTTTGCTGTAAAGGACTCACTGGCTGTTGAAGGTGTACATGTTCTGTTAGGGAACGAAGTTGGTAGTGTGCCATTTGTTCCTTGTCCTATAGTGACAGATAAACCATTGAGGATTAGTCCTACGGTAGATTTGGAGAAGAATAACCCCCACCTATTTCCTAGCTGTGTGACTACTAGGAGCATGAAGAGGACTATGCCTGTAAGTGAAGAGACTGAGGATTTACCCATTCAAGAAGGATCATTGAGCTTAGAAGAGTTGTTCCAGAGAAATGATACTTCCCCTAGTGCTGATCAAGAAGAGGTTTCCCAAGAAGAAGCTGTCGTCCCTGGAGAGACTCTGAGTAGTCAAGATGTTCCTGAAGGTAACAGTGAAACTACAGTAGCTGAGTTAGCAGATACTGAGAGCTCAACCCTTGAAGTTGGTCAGGTGACCAGGGAGAAGCTAATGGACCTACAGAAAAAGGATGTATCCTTAGCTGAGCTGTTTTTCAGAGTTGTTGATCAAGAAGAGATGCAACAAACTCCTACCTGTTATTATCTGAAGGAAGGTTTGCTGATGAGGAAGCATAGACCTGCAGATATACCAGGAGATGCTGAATGGGGCGAATATCATCAAATTTTGATCCCATGTCCATTGAGGAAGCAAGTAGTAGCAGTAGCCCATGAGTCTGGACATATGGGAATCAGGAAGACTGTGGAGAAGACCATGAAATATTTTTTCTGGCGTGGACTTCACAAAGATGTTAGCAAGTTCTGTCGGGAGTGTCATACCTGCCAGATAGCTGGAAAGCCAGATGAAACCATTCAGAAAGCCCCCCTACAGCCTATAGAAGTTAGAGGAGAACCCTTTAGCAAGGTGATTATAGATATGGTTGGACCACTGCCGAAGACGAAGAAGGGTCATGAGTATCTGTTAACATTGATGTGTCCTGTGACAAGATATCCTGAGGCAATTCCTGTTAGAAATATATCTGCCAAGATAGTTGCTGAGAAACTAGTGGAGTTTTTCTCAATGTTTGGGATACCTGAAATTGTACAAAGTGATAGAGGAACCAATTTTACTTCCAAACTGTTTCAGGATGTGATGAACTTGTTAGGAGTGAAACAACAGTTGTCCACTGCATATCACCCAGAGACTCAAGGAGCCTTGGAAAGGTTTCACCAGACATTGAAAAGTATGCTGACTAAGTATTGTTCTGAGTCAGGCAGAGACTGGGATGTTGGTGTACAATTGATGTTATTTGAAATTAGGAATGCTTATCAAGAAAGCATGGGTTGTTCACCTAACGAGATGATTTTTGGTAGAGAAGTGAGAGGACCGTTGAAAATTCTTGCAGAAAATTGGGAAGAAAATCAAGTGGAAATCCAAGGAGAGTATGTAAAGAACTTGAGGAAAAGATTGGAAGAGATTAGAAAATTCTCTTTAGAAAATCTGAAACTAAGTCAAGAGAAAATGAAAAGGAGATATGATAAGAAGACTAAGCTAAGAAATTTTAGTGTTGGTCAACAAGTGTTAGTGTTTTTACCTGTCAAGAGATTTCCCCTTTCCAACAAGTTTCAAGGTCCTTACAAGATAATTGAGAGGTTAAGTGACAGAACTTATGTAATTGAAACACCAGAAAGATGAAGACGAAAAAGGAAAGTACATGTAAACCTCTTAAAACCTTACTTCTCAGAAACCAAAGTGGAAACTGTGTCAATAACCCAGACAACTTCAACTACAGAAGACGACGATGGATATGAATTGGGAGCTGAAAGCAAGATGAATAATTCTTCAATTTTGGAAAATTTGGAGGATAAACTGAAACATCTGAGTGTTGAGCAAGGTGGTGAGTTGTGCGAAGTGATTAGAAGCTTCACAGAACTATTTGCAGATGTACCTAGGCGTACTGATCTGATCAAGCATGAGATCAAGATCCAAGAAGATGGCAGACCATTCAGGCAGAGAGCTTATCGCCTATCACCTTATCATCGAGATGTTTTGAAGAAAGAAGTTGAATACTTGTTACAGCATGGATTAGCAGAACCCAGTTCAAGTCACTACCGTTCTCCATGTGTGTTAGTGAAGAAACTGGATGGCTCATTTAGGATGTGTACTGATTATAGGAAACTGAATTCCATCAGTGTGGCTGACAATTATCCCTTGCCTCTTATAGATCAGTTACTTGATAATGTTGGGCAAGCCAAGTTTGTCTCCAAGATAGAGTTGTGTTGAAGGGATACTATCAAATTCCCTTAGATGAGAATGCTAAGTTGCTGTCAGCTTTTATTACTCCTTTTGGACTGTATCAGTATACTGTTCTGCCATTTAGTCTGATGAATGCACCTGCAATGTTTCAACGAGTGATGGATCGACTGCTAGGGTCCATAGAAGGAGTAGGTGTATATCTGGATGACATAGTCATTTACTCTACAACATGGGAAGAACATCTGAAGATCCTGAGGAAAGTTTTCAAGAAACTAAGGGAAGCAGGACTAACAGTCAACCTAGAGAAGAGTGAGTTTGGGAAGGCAACTGTGCAGTATCTTGGGTTTGAAGTTGGGAAAGGCCTTCTCGCTCCAGTAAATGCTAATGTAGAGGGTATCCATAAGGCTACCCCACCTACTACTAGAAAACAGCTACAGAGATTTTTGGACATGGCAGGATTCTATCGGCGTTTCTGCCCGAATTTCTCAGCTGTAGTAGCCCCCTTAACAGACTTAACTAGTCCCAAAGCTAAGTTTGTTTGGACTACAGAATGTCAAGAATCCTTTGAGAAGGTAAAGGCCATTTTAACTTCAACACCAGTACTACGGGCTCCAGACTTCAATAAGAAATTTGTGATACAAGTTGATGCTTCTGACTGTGGAATTGGAGCTGTACTACTTCAAGATGATGAAAGTGAACTTTTGCATCCCGTATGTTTCATGTCTTCGAAATTGAAAAATCATCAGAAAGTGTATTCCACGATCGAAAAAGAAACTCTAGCCTTAATCACAGCATTGAAAAAGTTTGAAGTGTATGTGAACAGACCTAGGAATGAAGAGATCTTAGTGCTGTCTGATCACAATCCGCTCACGTTTTTACAGCGGATCAAGAATCACAACCAGAGACTCACTCGGTGGTCTCTGTGCTTGCAACCCTATAATATTAAGGCACGGCATATCTCGGGTAAGAACAATGTGGTTGCTGATTACTTATCCCGTTGTGAATCGTTGGATTCAACCCCGGGATAACCAATCTTCTTGGGGGAGGAGTCTTATGCTGTGGTTTTCATAATGCAGTAATCTCCCCGTGTGTATGTGTGAGTTATTGTATAACTGTTTGATTTTGTGTTCAGATGTGCGTATACCATAAAAGAGTTAGCGTAAGTAAAATGATTACACCCTGAATGGTTTGTGAGAAAGGGACGGTGTGCGTCGAGCTGAGAGAGACTGAGAGCCTTATTTGTTGTATAGAGAGCGGTTGTTAGTCCATTTTCAAAACTGCTGAAGTAATGCATTCCATTGGGACTCGATCAAAACATTGTGGTTAGACCTACCACGTAGATAGACGCCCATACAGAGGAGTCGAGACTCAGAGACCAAAAAGTGTTGTGAAAAGGAGCTGCATTTTTCCGCTCTGCGTCTCTCTCTCTCTCTCTCTCTCTCTCTCTCTCTCTCTCTCTCTCTCTCTCTCTCTCTCTCTCGCTCTCGGGATTTTACGAATGTCCTGTTTTAACGTAGTTGATATTTAGATAGACGATGGTCACTCATATCCTTTAACTGTTTAATCCCTTAGTAAATGTGTCTGAGTTATCTGAACAGTGTATTTTATTAAGTGTGTGTGTAACGGCGCCTGATTAAAAACACGAAGCAATTTGGTACCAAGGTATTGTAAACATAATTGTGGGTTTCTAGTGCACTAAGAAAAATATTTAAGAGTGGTTATATGTAAAGATACCTTTTCACTTTTTTAATATTTTTTCGTGTTATATGTTTTATGCTTTATCTTTTGAAGAATTTTTCTTTTATGCATATATCTGATGTATTTGCTATTGCCTTAATTTTTGCTTTACATTTTTTGATATTTAATCTTTTGCAGAGTATATTTCTGTGTCTTTTGTATCCTCATTTTTATATGATTGATTTATTTGCCTTATTAGTGACAGTGGGTTGCAAATCCCTAAAGATGACTGTTAACCCTTCTGACTTTAATACGTTACATTTCAGAAATTTTACTTTACTTTCTTGCTTCCTAAGTAATTCCCCTCAGTTAAAGAAAATGTAAATTCGAAGTTACGGCGCCTTAACCCCAAATTCTTTTGTTACAAGACCGACTAATTAAAGTAAGCATTGCAACATTATAAAAAAATAGTTTCATTACTAAGTCAACCAATGAAGGCAAACTCAGCAACAAAGAAATCAAATACAGGGAATAATAGGATGAATTGATGGGTTTGTTCTTATCATTATTACTGAAATGTGACTCTTCTATTTCTTAGGTTATATCTAGTTTTTTCTTCTGAAGTAGCTTCTTCCAATTCTTCAGTCAGTTCTGCCTCTTTAACTTCTTTTGTTCTCTTGACTTTATCTTTATTTATCCAAAATCCTTCTTCTTCTAATGATTCAGCATATGTGGAAGGTATTACTTTATTCACCCTTTTCACTTTCACCTTAGTCTCTTGCACATCTATGACCTTGTATGGCCCTGTGAATTTAGTGGCTAACTTGTAATTAATTCCACTTCTTACTTCCTTCTTGAGGTAAACTTCATCGCCTATCTTGTAATCTACTGGCCTTAATCCTTCTTGATGCCTGTCTATCATATTCTTCTGAGCTTCCTCTAAATTCTTGTGTAATTGCTTATGAATTACCTTGAAATTCCCAATTCTTATTTTCATAATGTCTTCAGAGTAATTAGGGTGTAGTGGCTGATTTAGCCACGCATATGGTAATCTTGGTTCATATCCCATTAAAGCTTTTATGGGTGTTGCTTGAGTACTTGTATGATACTTAGCATTTAGTGATAATTGGACTAAAGGTAAATTGACGTCCCAATCAGGATCCTGTCCTACTGTATGCCTTAATGCATCTAGAACCTTTCTGTTATTTCTTTCTGCTAAGCCATTACTAGCTGGATGATACGGTTGTATCGTTACCTTTTCTACCTTGAATGCATCACAAATTTCTTGAACTAATGAGTTATTGAACTCGGTGCCATTATCAGATATAATGAGCTGTGGGGCAGAATACCTACAAAATATCTTATCAAAAAGAGCGACTGCACACTCTTTAGCTCCTTTACTAGTTAATGATATTAACTCTGTATATCTAGTGAGTGCGTCAATACACACTAATATATTTCTATTCCCCTTACTCGTGGTGTGAAGATTAGTGATTAGATCTATGGCTACTCTTTCAAATGGAGTCTGCGGAATGGGATATTTCCCTAGAGGTACTTCCTTATCTGTTCTTCCCTTGTAACTGTTGCAAGTATTGCAGCTCTTCACGTAATTACTAACATCCTTGTAAATTCCTTTCCAATGAAAAGATCTTTTAACTAGTCTAACTGTCTCATCCCTTCCTGGGTGAGCTCTCATGTCATCGTCATGCATTAACTCAATGACTTTATTTCTTAGGCTTCTTGGTACTATTCTTTTATGGAGTACTCCTAGTAATTGATCAAACGGGTCACACTCGTGACACATCCAAACTAGTACGTCGTCTATGACGTTTACCGCGTCTATGGGGCATCCAATTCTGTTACTTAGTTCTGCTCGTTCCTTTTGACTAAATTCTCTTTTATTTTCTACAAAATCGAAGATCTCCTTTAAATCTTCGTCACTTTTTTGTTCACTTATGAAATTTTGTCTGGAAAGTTCTTCTGTGTAATGCATGGTAAATACATTGCTTATGAATTCGGCCTGTTCTGCTTCGTGACCTATCGTGTTTATACTATCCTTTTGGTTACTATGCCTTGATAAGGCGTCTGCCACTTTATTGGCCTTCCCTGGAACATATTTCAACTCTATGTCATAGTCTTGGGCTGTCATAAACCAACGAGCTCTACGTCCGGAAAAATTCGGATTCTTAAGCATTTCTACTGCGGCAGAATGATCAGTGAATACAGTTATCTTGTACCCGAATATGATATACCTGAAGTGTTTTAAAGCATCTATTATGGCTAAAGACTCTAGGTCTGTTACTGAGTAGTTTATTTCTGTGGGCTTTAGCTTTCTACTGTAATATGCTATAGCATTATATTTGTTATCATGTCTTTGCATTAAGCATGCTCCTATACCAGTGCGACTTGCATCTGTAGCTAAAAAGAATTCTTTACTGAAATCTGGGAAACTAAGTACGGGAGAATGAGTTAACCTTTCCTTTAGTTCATCAAATGCTTCTTGTTGCCTTGTTTTCCATACGAATGACACGTGTTCCTTTAATAACTCCGTCAGCGGAGCGGATATTGTTGCAAAATTCTTTATGTACTTGCGGTAAAAACCTGCTAATCCCAAAAATAACTTCACATCCTTCTTACATTGAGGTGTAAGATACTCTTTGATTGACTTAATCTTTAAGTCGTTTACTTCCACACCCTTTTCACTTAGTGTGTGTCCCAGGTAGTCTATTTTCCTTCTGAGGAAATTGCACTTCTTTAACTTCAATTTAAGATTCGCCTTCCTCAGTCTCTTTAGTACTTCTCTTACCAGTTTTATGTGTTCTTCAATTGTATCTGTTGCTATTATCAAATCGTCTATATAGCAATGTACATCCTTGCCTAATAAATCACCTAAAATCTTATCCATTAATCTCACAAAGGTTACTGGGCTTGATTTCAGACCAAAAGGCATTCTCACATATTGATATCTACCGTTGCTTGTACTAAAGGCAGTTAATGGTTTACTTTCCTCGTCCAAAGGAATCTGTAAGAATCCTTGCAACAAATCTATTGTGGTAAAGTATTTCTTGGATCCGATCGTTGTGATAAGATCTCTCATAGACGGCATTGGATAAGGATCATTTTCAGTTATCTTGTTTAACCTTCTGAAATCTACCACTACTCTGTAGGTTTTATCTTTTTTTGGGCAACAAATCTATCGTGGTAAAGTATTTCTTGGTTGGATTCTAAGTGAGTATTTATCTGTTGAGAGCTTGTGCTGTATACTGAATGTCTTCCCTCTGTCGTGTCTTTCTTTAGAATACTTCTCAATGAAGAGTGCTCTCGAGTCGGGATTCTTCCTGTTAATTTACATAGAGGTACTCTAGAAATTGTATGACCCCTTCTAATCACTAATGGCTCTCTAGGTGCATTAATGCTGATACCTTCTCTAGCCATAGTTGGATAACCAATTAGCAAATGTGCAAACCCTAACTGTATATCTCTTACTACTAGAACCTTCTCCTTTAGTGAAATCCTTCCTAGCTTAAAAGGAAAATCTATTTGTCCTACTATTCTGATATTATTACCCTGAACGTCTGTGATTCTGCAGTCTACTGCTGGGTTCAAACTTAAGTGAGAAAAATACATCTGATACACCTTTTCTGACATTATATTCTTAGGACTTCCTGTATCAAAGAATGTGGCGATAGGTTTCTCTAAACCAACATGTGCGGGAAATACTGGTCTATAATTATATTCATTCCCTATATTAACTTTGCTAACCTGTCTAGTTTGGCTTAGGTTTTGCAATCCGGTCCTTCCCTCTATTATGAAGGAAGATCCATTATACCACTGGAGTGAAAATTTACCATTGCGTCATCTGATATACTCGCAGTTTGGTTAGTATCTTGATACCTATTTGGGTTTGAACTCCTATTCCTTCTAGCTTGTGGAGACTGACTACGGTCTCTACCTCTGCCTCTTGACTGAGATCTATATATAGGTGCTGAAGCGGGTCTATTTCTGCAATCTCGAGCGCTATGCCCGGCTCTCTTATGGAAAGGGCAGTAAGCTATCCCTCGACAGTCACTGGCATAATGTCCCTTCTTCTGACAGTTATAACACGTGACTGTTGAAAATCCCCCTTGAGTTGTATTACCTAACGTCCTAATTCTGATTCTATCTGGATTCCTAGAACTATTTTGTCCTCTTTCTTCTTGTCCTATGGTGACTAAAGGTCTGTATACGGGGTTCCCTTCGTGATTTCTACTTAAGATTCTTGCTACTTCCTCTTTAATGTCAGCTACGTCGTCTGATGTCTCCCATTTACGGTTCATCTTTGCAAGGACGGTTGCGGGTAAAGTTCCCAACAGCAATGCTAACTCCATTAATTTCTTACAATTTTCAAGTGACATTACTTCTTTACCCCCTTCGGTCCTTGTCCATTGTTTGTTTGGAAATGCCTGACCCCACTCTTCAATGTCTTTATATATCTGTGAACTACTTTTCTTACCCTTATTTACTTTCCAACCATGAAACATCTTTGCGAGACTGATAACGGGATCTGTTTCGCCTACTGGGGAATATACCTTCCTAAAGAACTGTTTAATTTCTTCCCAATTCTTAAGTCTCTGATATGCCAGTTCTTAAAATCACAAAAAAATTCACAAAAGATCATAAACACTTCTACCTTACTTAAAGTAAAATTAATCAATCGCTAAAATTTCCACGAACTTCTAAATTACCGATTGGCGGTGTTAAACAAAAAAAAAATCCCTTAACTTCCAATTATCCTTGACAGTGCTGGTAAAACAAGTAAATAAATTATCACTCGCTTCAAAAAAAATTAAAGGAAAAATAATCTTCGAAAAACTTATGATTCTGAACACCTTTAAGCGAACAAAAAAACAAGTCGAGATTTCTCGATCGAAAAATATATAAATTTCAGCTAATGAATGTTACATAAGAAATTAAATGCTTAAAATAACCGTAGAACGACACAAATAAAATACAGAAATTATGGGTTAGTCATGCCAAACGTTAAATAAAGTTTAGTAATACCAAATGTTGTATAAAATTTAGTAAAAAGATCGATAGGTGCTTAGTTAAAGAAAGAGAAAAAGAAAAAAAACTCTTGTTGCCAAGTCTATTTAATTTACGTATGAGTTTTGTGTTTTCAAATGAATATCAATACAAGTGTTCTTAGTCGACTTAATTTTGTGTGTTTCTAACTCAAAGAAAAAAAAAATTCTACGTGTGTGTGTGTGACCGTAAGGACATTCTTACTGTGAGTCGTTTTTTTCTTTCGTCTTTCTGCGCGTATTCTCTCGGCAGCTTGATTTCGTTATTCGTAGGCTTTCATCCAAGGGTTGGGTTGTTCGTTCGTCTTCTTCTTCGCCTTCTTCTTCACCGTCCTTCCGTCACTGCGCCTTAGCTGGGGATCTGGCTCTCACTCGATCACGGGAATCATCGGCGTCGACAGGAAAAGGGCATCTCTCTCTCTCTGGGGCGTAGTCTTCTGCTTGGTCGTAGCGTTGTGTGTTTGCGTGGGGCGTATTTTAATTCTTCTTTGCAGAGTGGCGTATGTTATGTTTTGTCTTTGGTGTTTTCTTTGATCACTTGTTTATTCTATTTTCAATTGTTTATCTCACTTCACTGTTTCGCCGACTGTTCGTGATAACTACCTGTACACCCGCGGTTATCTCACTTAGCTGTTGTAATCTCACCGATCGCCATCGGCTGCAGCTTTTTTTTTTATCTCACTTAACTCTCGTTATCCCACTTAACTCTCGTTATCCCACCGCTCGCCACCAGCTGTTGTCGGACCCTGTTCTTTCCTTCAAAGGGCCCAACACTAAGGTAAGCGCGTCCGGCGTAGGGCGTGTGGTAATTATTGTAAGTAGGAACAAGTGGTTCTTTAAAACAGTTATTAAATTGTAAATTACC
>JANJGK010003401.1:5000-85000 GCA_039081455.1 Macrobrachium rosenbergii
GGACTTGATAGTGGAGCTGGTTCAGGAAGAGAAAGTGCTGCATATTAGGAAAACCGACCGAAGATTAATCGCTGAAAAAGTCATGTCCATTGTACAGTATGTATTATGTAGTTTTCTGTTGTATTAAGTCATGTCCATTGTACAGTATGTATTATGTAGTTTTCTGTTGTATTAAGTCATGTCCATTGTACAGTATGTATTATGTAGTTTTCTGTTGTATTAAGTCATGTCCATTGTACAGTATGTATTATGTAGTTTTCTGTAGTGTTAAGTCATGTCCATTGTACAGTATGTATTATGTAGTTTTCTGTAGTATTAAGTCATGGCCATTGTACAGTATGTATTATGTAGTTTTCTGTTGTATTAAGTCATGTCCATTGTACAGTATGTATTATGTAGTTTTCTGTTGTATTAAGTCATGTCCATTGTACAGTATGTATTATGTAGTTTTCTGTAGTGTTAAGTCATGTCCATTGTACAGTATGTATTATGTAGTTTTCTGTAGTATTAAGTCATGTCCATTGTACAGTATGTATTATGTAGTTTTCTGTAGTATTAAGTCATGGCCATTGTACAGTATGTATTATGTAGTTTTCTGTTGTATTAAGTCATGTCCATTGTACAGTATGTATTATGTAGTTTTCTGTTGTATTAAGTCATGTCCATTGTACAGTATGTATTATGTAGTTTTCTGTAGTGTTAAGTCATGTCCATTGTACAGTATGTATTATGTAGTTTTCTGTAGTATTAAGTCATGTCCATTGTACAGTATGTATTATGTAGTTTTCTGTAGTATTAAGTCATGGCCATTGTACAGTATGTATTATGTAGTTTTCTGTTGTATTAAGTCATGTCCATTGTACAGTATGTATTATGTAGTTTTCTGTTGTATTAAGTCATGTCCATTGTACAGTATGTATTATGTAGTTTTCTGTAGTGTTAAGTCATGTCCATTGTACAGTATGTATTATGTAGTTTTCTGTAGTATTAAGTCATGTCCATTGTACAGTATGTATTATGTAGTTTTCTGTAGTATTAAGTCATGGCCATTGTACAGTATGTATTATGCAGTTTTCTGTAGTGTTAAGTCATGTCCATTGTACAGTATGTATTATGTAGTTTTCTGTAGTATTAAGTCATGTCCATTGTACAGTATGTATTATGTAGTTTTCTGTTGTATTAAGTCATGTCCATTGTACAGTATGTATTATGTAGTTTTCTGTTGTATTAAGTCATGTCCATTGTACAGTATGTATTATGTAGTTTTCTGTTGTATTAAGTCATGTCCATTGTACAGTATGTATTATGTAGTTTTCTGTTGTATTAAGTCATGTCCATTGTACAGTATGTATTATGTAGTTTTCTGTAGTTTTAAGTCATGTCCAGTGTGTTATTAGTAAAAAATATGCTTAAACATTATGGTCATTTTATTAAACCTAGTATATTTTCCTAAACTAAGGGGGTGCCTTGGGTTCACATGTAACACCAAGTGACATTTTGGCATGTTAAAAATCTGGTGGAGTCGCCCTTATAGTTAGCCAAGATACCTGTTTGCCACAGGTTTGAGTAAGAATAGTGGTGTATTTGCAGGATGGAATGCGGTAAAGCTGCCTCCTGCATTGTGTCAGGTGACTTGTAAATATTTCAAGCATCCAAGAAATTACAGTACGTGTGTTTGTAAATGGTAACAATACTCGTCCTCTGCATGTATTACTGATGAAGATAGTCAAAGATACAGTAAGTGACTATGCTAGTGATAACTAGCATTACAAATTCTTAAAGGTTAAAAAGATACAGTATATAACTACTAAAACATATAATGAGACTTTTAATAAATAAATACATATATATTTGGCTACTTAATAATTGGATGCATGTTTGGGAAAAACCAGTCATTAATTAATATTTATACTCAAAGCAAACTGTGAAGGTACAAATTGACATACATGAATGTTAACCATTACATATGACTCTAAAACAAGGTAGAGTAGTACTCAAAGTTCTTTACAATATACTTGGCATAATGCCAAAATTTTATATAAATCAAATCAAATCAAATCAAGCAAATAAGTAAAACTAAAATGTACATATTGAATTTACTTGATTGCAACTAACAACAGTACAACATACTCCTTGAAAGAAATGTGGGAAAGCCGGTCCATCCCATAATATGCCTAAGGAACTCAAGAGCTGTTCAGTCAGGTAGTCTTGGGAACAGCAACAAAAAATAAAAACAGCTTCCAGGCATTCAAAAGTAGTGTCTAATTATATTTTGGCGTTTCACTCTCCCTTGTGCAGTTTCACTACCAGCCAGAGGTAAGGCGGGCTCCTGAAACACTGGCTCTTCATGCACTGCCATCTGTTCATTTTCAACCCTTATGACCCTGGTCCTCACTGCAATGTTATGAAGGACCATTGAGGCTACAATTATTGCCTTGGTTGTTTCCAAGTTCGTCCTCACTCTCCCACCCAAATACCCAAACCTTCTTTTCAAAACCCCAAATGCCCTTTCTACCGTGTTCCTTGTGCGACTATGGCTGATGTTGTAAGCCTCTTCACTTCTCCCTGTTGGATTTGGTAGAGGCGTCAAAAGATACTTCCTACAAGGATAGCCACTGTCCCCAAGGAGATGACCAGGTAGCAATCCCTCTTCCAGTTCTGCACAGAGCCGGCTATTAGCAAAAATTCTGCTGTCGTGGACACTACCTTGCCATCTGGACACAACATTATAAAAGGTAAGGTCAGGCCCTGCAACTGCCTGAACATTAAGAGAAAAGAATCCTTTTCTACACCTGTATATTTCTGAATTTGGTAGAGATGGCTTTAATATGGGTATGTGTGTACAATCAATTGCACCAATTACCCCTGGAAATCCAGCAATAGACTGAAAATCCATCATTTTCTGCCGAAGATCATTTCCAGCAGGAAACTTGATGTACTGGGGGGACATGTTGGCAATTGCTCTTGCCACTGTCTTGAGGCTTGTGCTCACTTTGCACTGGGAAATATTGTAGGCGTCACCAACTGATATTTGGTGGCTGCCATCTGCCATACACCGAATAGCAATCAGTACCTGCAGACTAGGTGGGACAGGACAACCTGTAGAAAGGAATAAAGAAAATTGTTGCCAACTCAATCACTTAATATATAATGTTCAATAATATCAGGGTTGGAGTCATTTCATATATAATGATTCCATTTCAGTGTATAAAATTATGGTAATGAAGTGCAATAGATTTTAAAAAGTAAATGTTCAATTCCACTTAAATTCCAATCATATGCTCAAATCCAATACTAGTCCTGTTGACACCATCTCATTCAGCTACACTGACAGGAATTAATCCTGTCAATCTTGAACATGATATAAACATAAATATATACATAGTTACCATACATTTAGCATCAATTCCAATTCAGTTCATAACTGGCCCCAACCCTGCTTCTATATACAGTACGTATTCGTGTTTCAGGAACACTGACAGTGCTCTAGCCTCTGCTAAAACACAAACATATAGGCTATGCAAATGAGCTTAATACGCAATGTCATAGAAGATAAACAAAACTGAAAGTGGTCTTGTTACCTCCTGTCACTTTCCTCACACACTGCATTAAAGTACCTTCCACATTCATGAGATGAGCTTACCTCGCCTGTCGTTGGCAGGAGGAAGTTGATCCCGAATCTCTCCTATCAGATGATGCACACACTCTTTTGTAAGCCGGAATCTATCGACATATTCCTCATCCGTCAATGATGTAAATGGATCCATACGATCTGAAAATGAGAAGGCATTACATAAATGATTGTGGTAATCATTTGATTGCCATGGGGTTGCTTTCAGTGGTGTAGATTTTATAAGTACGTATTACACAATTTAAATCAGTTATGCCTTGTTTAGTATATTAACCAGAAAAACATTACTCTTACTCATAAATGGTTGTAGCTTGGAAATTTACAGACCTCTAAATATGTTAAGCACATGGTCCCAGCAAAAAACAAATTAAAACATTTCTAAAAGAATTGATGGTAAGAATTGATGTAAGGTACAATATAATTAATTACTTTCTATATTCTCACCAGCAACAATGTAACGGGGTCGTCGTGCAACTGGCCTGTGCCTGTCTTCCTCAGCTGCATCACCAAGCAGGTTGTGGATCTCAATGTCAAAAATCAGATCCACTGCTTCATTCCACTCTTCCATGGTGAACAAATTCTGTAATATAGTGTTTACCATTAACATGCATGTTGAGTCAGGTAACATCATGTAAATCAGGCTGGTGACTACCTATGACATTATTACAAACATGAACAGTACACCCAAAAGTATGCATGAAACTCAAAGAACTGCTGGGCAAGGTGAAACTAGAGGGGAAAAAATATCCGTTGGAAAATACCATCAACTTATCATGATCAAAAGAAAATACAACCTTTAAAAGTCTGTTATTAGCCTAATGTATATTCAAGACTTCCACTATAAGTCCTCATCAATATTGGTAGCCCTCTAGAAAGTGGAATACATACTAGAGGTCAATGTGTTCCTGAAGTTAAATTCAAATTACTGTAACTCCTTCTTGTGTTCATTCCATTACCAATTACCAATAACCTAACATAGCCTTAGCCTAATCAAACCTAATACTAGCCTAACCAAACCTAAGACTAGCCTAACTGGTTAATCTAACCTGGTAAATATGTTTTTGTCAGAGAAATTTACTTATGCCAAAAACAATAACATGACTGATTGCCCCCTTGCATGATTGGCTACCAGCGGGACCAAGTGGGGTGGGAGACACACTTAGGTTGTGGATTTCAATGTCATACAGCATATCCATTGCTTCATGCCACTCTCAAATTGCTGTAACTCTTCTGACCCTTCCATTACCAATTTTAACCTAACCGAGCAGCCCTAGCCTATAGGTAACAATAAATAACCCACCGAATTCCCCCTTACATGGATTGGCTACCAGCAGTTCTGTATTAGCTATCATGCTGTGCTGCACCTTGTAATGTCTCAATAACCTTCCAAGAAGAATATTTTTTACACGATTCGAAAATGTCCTTACCTTTTTAATTAAATAATCCAGGAGGAGTTGAAAGGCGATTCTCTTACAGCTGTGAAAAGTCCACTTCATAAACACAACCAGGAACGTGATGTCTTCTAAGTACAATGACAGTCTTTTACAAGAATGTAAATAAGGTCATATATGTATTGAAGTACCGGAAAATGGACTACTAAAATATTTGACATGTGTTATACATTCCAATACATACATTACTTGTGCGGTTCTCCTTTAATTTTACAAAAAATATACGAAGAGGTTAGCGAAGAGATCGTTCACACTACCTCTTCGTTTCCAATAATTTTTCCGGCTCAATCTGCTTCATCTTCGTCAGGAAGAGCCTCTTCGCGGTTTAAAAATACCGTTTAGGAGACGAAGAGGCGCTTCATCGACGAAGAGGCTCTTCGCAGTTTTAAAAATACGGGCCTAAGTCCCTAACTAACAGCTTCTCTCCCTTTTAAGGCACGCGACAATGGTTAGGGGCCATGTGCAAGCATGAGTCACTGGCCAGGTGGGCAGCGATTCCGTTGCCCTGGCGGGTTTCCTGCAGAGGTAAGACAATTCAAGCAGCTTAACTTGCCTTTAGAAAGTCCATTTCAGAAGATTATTTGGGCTAATCTTCTTAAGGGAGTGGTATAAAATATCCTCCTGGCCCCTGTTATCGGTGTCATCTCAATTTCTGTTCCAGGTAAAAAAAAAGGGACAGATCGGAATGTTGATGATACGATCGGCCATGCGGTTCTCAATAAACAAAAGGCGGGGGCGGCGCACTGGGTTATTATAATATATATATATATATATATATATATATATATATATATATATATATATATATATATATATATATATATATATATATATATATATATATATATATATATATATATATATATATATATATATATATATATATATATATATATATATATATATATATATATATATATATATATATATATATATATATATATATATATATATATATCTTTAGAAGGATACAACGAAATAAACTTGCTTCTTTTTAACCCAACGATTCAAACGTCTTCCTTCAGTTTTGCAGTGTTACAAAGTTGTTAGGTTTAAGAGCTGAAATCGAGTCGCCGTCACAAAAGGAAGATATTTGCGTTGGCTTCTCGGAAACGAACATTTTTCCGTTGGCAATACTGACTGAATCTGAGTAAAGCTGCTGAAGAATGCAACCCCCACCCCCCACCCCCCACAACTCCCGTCTATGTTTCCATCCTTTGAATGCCATTTGGCAAATTGAATTCCCTGCTCTTACGGCGGAGATTTCTGGGAAACTTCAGACCCTCCTCTCGCCTCCCACTCTATCGTTCCGGAACTGAGTTATATTTACTATCACAAATATTGTTTTATGAAAATGTCCTGCCTCTAGTGCTCAGTCTGTACGTTGCGTATTTCAAAAGTTACTTCCCCCCTTTCCCCTTTACCCATTACTTCACTCAATGTATTATGAATATTGTGAGATGTCTACTTTCCGTTCCTTTTATTGTTTGTGTTGAATTTTTCAGTCTTGTTTATTAAAATATAAATTTCAGTTTAGACATTGGTTATTTCATATTCAAACCAGATTTTTTCTTTAGTCATTTACATTGAATGTCAGTCAGCACATATAATTAGTTGTAATATTTTATAGATTTACGTCATCTTAAATCATTTCTTGGGTGTCGTTTCAAATAGTTTGGTTATGAATTTATTGTCACGCCGTTCTACTATTCCTTCCATCCACAAGACCTTTCCTAATTTATTGGTTACTTGTTTAATTCTCTTGTTGCTTTCTTGTGTCTCTCTGATGACGACTTACTTTTAAATCCAGTTCCCCTGCATTCCCAAGTATGCTTATATTCTTTGTCTTGTTGTGAAATGCTTCTTTTTTCCCAATCTCTTCCCATATTTTTACTTCATTCGTACATCTTTTGTTATTTTTTCTGTTATCCATTCTGCTGTTAATATCCATTTTTTTTCATTTAGTATTTTCTCAGTTATCCTGCCTCTAATATCGTCTCCCGTTCCATTTAGCCTACTTATACACATCCTAGTCGGCTTCCCGTAGAAGGGTAGTGCCGTCACTGCACCTCAAGTGGTTCGTTGTGGGCATTAGTTTAGTTTGTTGGTAGCGCCCATTCGGCCCCTACCTGCACCCAATTTTTAGCTTTTTAACTTGACCTCAATTTAGATTCCTTTCTTCAGTCTTTCCATCCCACCACTCCGACTCCCTATTTTCGCTGTCTTTAACACTAAAAAAAATGTTGGAACGCACTCTCTCTAGTGTTCGGCTTTACAACCGAATTTTCATCCAATCAACTTCATCTGCCCCTCCTTTAATCCTGCCCTTCAACGTTCGTCCCATTATTTATTATTTTTTTTTTTTTTTACTAATATTCTAGGCATTTTTAATCCCCTGTCTTTTTTTTATCCCACCTATCGTAATCATCAAGACTCCATTTACAGCAAAGAAAAGTCATTCTATGCCACGCTTTAACCATGTGTCAATAAATGTGTCAATATCCTCATTTAAATCTACTTGATTTCATATCCCTTTCGGTTTTTTGCTTTTCATTTGGCGATTGCTTGCTTACATTTTTCCATTTATTTCTGTTTTACTACAGTTTAATTCTTATGTCCAATATGTAAATAAATCATATTTTCATCTTGAATTAAGCTGATAAAATAACAACCTTCGTCTTTACTAACCCCATCTCTCTCTCTCTCTCTCTCTCTCTCTCTCTCTCTCTCTCTCTCTTTCTCAAAAAACTTGCATGACGAATATCCCTGATTAGCAGTTACAGCATCTTTATGTTACGTCTGCTGGCATCTCAGTGGTTCGCTCTTGGAGGATCCCGGAGAATTACTTTCCTTGTCTGCTTTTAGTTTTCCCTTTGGCGCTTTGGGGAATTGCTGTCGCAGAGTGAGTTCTAGACACGAATGATACCCGTGACAAACTCAGATTGCATTTCGCTCTACTTCAGTTCGTGATGGACGGAGATGGTTTTTCGTTGAGAAAAGATAGTGTGGTTTCTATGAGGGAAAGTGGAAATATATGGTTTTCCGCGTTTAAGGAAAAGGAAATTTTCTGCAGTTCTGTAGAGATTAAAACTTTAGTAATCTAGCTATATGAAATTTTCAGTTTTTGAGAATGAAAAATAATTTGTCTAAAATGTAAGATAAGAACAGCGGTGTCATCTTCGGGTCTTTTTTTTTTTTATGTAGGGTGTCGATGAACTCAGCAGCTGATTTCAGAGAGTATGCCCCTGGTGCACTGGGTATGTAAGGCACCAGCAAATCATCCAGGACCTTCGCTATCCTATAGGTTGGAATGTCGATGTCATCTGAGAGACAGTGGGCTTAAGGGGGTTGCCTAGCCCGTCCGTCAACTTTCATGCCCGGGAATTTTATGACGTCTTGTTGATTGCTGGCTCTGGTCACAAGCACTGACCCCTTCCTAAGGCCCTCGGTGGCATATTCGTCGACTGTTGGAGCATTCAAGAGGATCTCTCCAAAGTGTTTAGTTTTACTCATCACTAATTACACCGACGATGTATCGCGCTTCAAAACTGCCGTATACATGCAAGGAACGAACGCTTTCCGTTGTTTGAATGCACGAGGGTGTAAATCGAGATTATAAGTCGATAGTCACTTGAAAATCCAACAGAATGGCGCAACAACTTTCGTGTCAAGTTACAGTTAGTGGTGGAAAGAAGTCTCCGTATATTTCATTATTGATTCCTGTAGATACCACTAAAGCATACATGTATATACATTCATGAAGCTACAAATGTCGCTTAATATCGAAATTCACGCTACCTCGGTATATCTCCGTTGGAGAATTGTCGCCGAAGGGGATTTTATATAAGTGATAAATGAATTGGAATCGTGGGGACACGAACCCTTGATGGCTCAATGGTTTACGTCAACTGGAGTCGCTGAATAGGCTTTCGTCGCGGGTTCGTGTCCCCACGATTCCAATTCATTTATCACTTATATAAATTCCCCTTCGGCGACAATTCTCCAACGGAGATATACCGAGGTAGCGTGAATTTCGATATTAAGCGACATTTGTAGCTTCATGATTGTATATAAATCACGGTGTGATAAAAATTTCATGTATATACATATATATATATATATATATATATATATATATATATATATATATATATATATATATATATATATTATATATATATATATATATATATATATATATATTAATATATATATATATATATATATATATATATATATATATATATATATATATATATTATATATATATGCCTGGGTGTATATGTGTTTGGAGTTAACATTTTCTGGCATTTTAAACATTCAGGTTTTGCGGATATATTTTGTAGATTTGTCATAAGTGACACATCTACATTTGTGGAAATAAGAAAACAAATCCAAATTACACCTCACCAGTATGATTACCAAGCCCAAAGGCACATGAGAGTGCTGTCATTCATGATCTCACGACTTCCCGTTATGGATTTGTGGTATGAAGGCATTTTGACTCCTGGCCATATTGGATTTGGTCAGTATGGCTCCCCTGTTGAGTGCCAGTGTTGGTGCGCTCCAAAAATTAAAATCATGTGTCCTTTTTTTTTTTTTTTTTTTTTTTTTTTTTGAAGGTCCTTTTCTCTACCATCTACATAGGTGGGATCCAATACGAAGAGGTCTTTTTGTTCTTAGCAACCCAGGTATCATTTTTAAAATTTTTATAGTTCTTTTGTATCAGTTATATATATGATAGTTTACACCTGGTCGAATTTGGTACTTGTCCCTCGCATATAACTCCCATATGAATTAGATTAGGAGAAAGAGAAAAGCAGCTTCCCTAACGTTAACCTGCATTTTATGTAAAAAAAAAAACCATGTAAATGAAATCAAATAAAATAGATATTTCGTGAGGGACTGTTCGGCTATACTTGATAAAAACCTACGCTCAGGGAAACAAACACTAACTCTAGAAGGGATAAATAAATCTTTTCGTAATTTAACAAAATTGCCATATATATGTTTAAAGAGGTTTTGTTGCATTTCACGAAAATCTAACAGTATGTGAGAGGAAAAACTGAAGGAAAATCTGGAAATCCTTCTTCAGATGCAACGTGCCCTCCAAGTTGACGGAGTGAAGTTAGCTGGCAATTTTTCCTCAAAACCCGAGACACGTCCTCCTTTGATTTTTTGTCCGCAAGTTTATTGCCACCACGAAACTCAATTAACCCTTCTGAGTGACGCTGCTGTTCGTAAAAATGTATCAGTACCAAAAATTGTCGTATCTGGTTGCAAGAATGAATTGCTTCACCACGGTAACCAAAGGAAAGATTTAGCTTCATTTCACTTCTTGAAAAGTGTGGACTTGAGAATGTTAACAGGAGGTCTCCTTGGCTACTAGTAATGTCATCCACTATGAATAAGAAATTGTGGGAAAACACTGTATTAGATATTTAATATCAGCAATATCTACCAGCAGCCTGTGAAAGAGATCAACTCTTAATGATGGTCTTTTCAAAAATTCTTGATACATCATTAATTTCGAACTGCACACACTCGCACACACACACACACACACACACACACACACACACACACACACACACACACACACATATATATGTATGTATATATATATATATATATATATATATATATACATATATATGTATATATACGTATATATATGTATGTATGTATGTATGTATGTATATATATATATATATATATATATATATATATATATATATATATATATATATATATATATATATATATATATGTACAGGGGTGTGTGCATTTTCGTTAAGGGAAATAGATCGGTCAGGGACCTTTACGTAATTGTTAACAATAAGGGTAATGATCTTTCTGTCAAGCAGTGAAAAACCTTCCTGCGAAAAGCTGAGTCGTTGTTTAATTACAAACTGTGCACGTTGTGTTTATTACTGAATTTATAATTCAGCAGCAGAACAGAAGGACAAAGGCTATCAACTATCAACTCGCCTTCATCATCATCAGTATTATCATCAACATCATCGTCAACAAATTCAATATCTAAAAACGGCTGAAGTCAGCTTCCATTAAAGCCTGTATTTTCTGTCACCTGATCTTAGCACTTTTCTAATACGCGTTGTCTAGTTCATTTTAATTTATTTTCGACTGATAACACTGTTGACTGTCTATTGTCGGATTGATAATTGCACGTTATACTCCATATTTTTACCTTCAATATATTTTCCTCGTCCACTGATTTGGCTTTCATCATCTTCATAACTGAAACAATTACTTTTTTACAGTGATTCTTTATCACCTTATTTTTCGATGATTAACAAGTGAAAATTGTTCCTGCAGTGATGAGATCTCTGTGAAACTATATAATCATAATGTGAAAAAAATTTCCTGATAATTGATATGATACGTTTCCAGTCAGCAAATGTTGAGCATGATAAACGTTCCTAATAATGCTTTTTGTTCCTATGTAACAGTTCATGAAGTTAACTGAATGTAGTCCTTGCCCGTTACTGAAATCGTATTTTTCCCTGATTTTTTTATCCGTTGCTTTATATCTTAGTAACAGTTATTTTTAATTTTAATTCTTCCTTACATAATGCGGATCTTTCCTAGATAGTGACCCCCAAGGATTTTCGGGGGTCGTTATCTGGGATTAATATGATATTTACAGTCTTTTGTTTATGTTTTTACGGTCATTCCCAACGGGCTTGTTCTAAACACATTGCAAAGGTGGATACATACCGGGTTAAAACCCGTGAGAGTAACTGTCTAGGAAAGATCCCATAATGCTTTATATTTCTAAAAAAAAAAAAAAAAAAAAAAAAAAAAATCACCATGCAATTACTAGGGCTATATTTTGCGAAATATAACAGTTATGCATCTCCACATATTATTATACCTGCCAGGTTCCTTTCCAGTCTAAACTTAGGGTAACGCAAGTGGAGAACAATTTTATAAAAATTGCTCCTGTCCTGAAACCTATTTTATCGGCACTGCTGTGCGAATTTCTCTGTATAGGTATTTTAGCAAAATCAGGTTTTATTGCCTTGCAGATCTCTCTCTCTCTCTCTCTCTCTCTCTCTCTCTCTCTCTCTCTCTCTCTCTCTCTCTCTCTCTCTCTTACTGTTGGCATTCAAAGCTGTAGGTTTTTATTGCATATTGAAATCACTAGCGTACATGAAAAGAAGCATATTTCCTAAATTTGTGGAGTTCACAGCATATCGCCAGTGCTCTCTTCAGGAATGCAGTACTTACAGACTACATTTTTAGTTTTCTGTAAGAGAATACTATTGAGATGGATATTTGTCTGTCCGTCTGCACTTTTTCTGCCCGCCCTCAGATCTTAAAAACCACAAAGGCTAGAGGGTTGCAAATTAGTATGTTGATCATCCACCCTTCAATCATCAAACATACCAAATTGCAGCCCTCTAGCCTGAGTAGTTTGTACTTTATTTAAGGTTGAAGTTAACCATGATCGTCCGACCGGCAACGCTATAGGACCGGCCACCACCGGACCGTGGTTTAAAGGTTTACGTTTGCCGCAGCTCATACAGCATTATTCGATGTACAGAAAACTCGACTACGCCGAAGAAACTTCTGCAAGTTTTTTGCTTGTTTCTCTTGCAGTGGAGTATTCATGATAGAGATTACATTTTCCATGACGCCTGATAAAGACAACTCTTTGTTTTATGTTACAGCTGGATTTTTAAAAATCAAATAATAATGCTTTAACATTCTGGTAACGTGGATATTACCTGGGTCGTTATTTGTACAAGTTCCTCCCAAACAGCTGAAGATAGAGATGTGAAACGAAGAAGAAAGCATTAGGTCTCTTTCATTCAGTATAATAATGGTAGCATTTTAGCCCTGCCTACTAATTTTTCTTGCATAACGCACCCCAGGTAATTATGTGTTTTCATTTAATTACGCAGGATTTTGTAATGGGTTTTTCATTATTCTGGCTTCAAGCAGTTTTTTCTTTATCCTTGCAGTAAAGTAACGTTTTCTGAGAAGGGCTTATCCTATTCTTAAATTTCCACTGTAGGTTATTTACTCGAAAATTTTTTTCTCAGGAAAAAAATCAGTAATAGAACTTTACCTACATTATTGGTAGGGGGAAGAGTTGAGAAAATTCAGATAACGATCACAGCTCTACAGCGTCCAACGTAGGGTTAGGATCGCGTGCCGGTTTTAATAGTCCGTGCGGTGCAGAGGACATTCAATTAAGCCTAGTAACAGCGAACAACAAAGCGAAATACAAAAATTATATTGTGAAATTTCTAATAGTCTGGATAGGAGAGGAAAACAACCCATACCATAACAATATAATGATAATAACTTAATGTGGAGATGGTAATACATATGATGGCATGCACTTTATGAACTTAGTCGAGATGAATCTTGGAACTATAACATAAACTATGCGTTCAGCTAGTCTCTGCACGAGGCCCTACAGTTTAGGCCGTAGGGCATGGCACAGGATCCCTGGCAATATTCTGCCCATTGGCTCCCTCCACATGTTCCTTTTTCAAATACCAGTCTGTGTTAAGAGAAGCAATGGGAGGGGTTACCGGAGCACTGTTGCAGTTGAATGCAGTTTCAAAGGGGTCGTTGTAAATGATGATGCTGAAGGTGTTTTATAGTGTTGGTCTCCGTGGGCTTCCACCACGTTTTATGGACTAGGGTCTGGTCATGAAGGTAAGGAAGTCGAGACATGAAGATGAAAGGACAAGCTATGATAGTAAAAGAAGGAATGGAAAGATGATCAAGAGATAAGGCAAAAGGTGTTTTATTTAAGACCATCCCATCAAATACATACTTGGTTTGAGGAGAAGGAAGGTCTTATGTGGTTACACAAATATAGCTTAATGAAACTTCTTGTCTCTTGTTATCATAGTTTTTTGAGTTGGGGATGAACACGGAAATGCAAAGAAGCTGCAAAGATCAATAGGCAAATGAGAACCAGTATAATAATGAAATTCTTAACTAATAAAACTGTATGTGATTTATTCAACAAAATAATGAGATAGTCATTATACATTGCAATGAACAATGTGACGATATCGCACAAACACACACACACACAATAAACAACTGATCAGCGACTATAATTTACTTCCGTTGATAAGTAAATATGAAGACAAAGAGGAGAAGAACTAGGGCTAAAATAATAACACTAATTCAGGGGGGTCATGTGAGGATGTGTGGCTAACTATAAGTACAAAGGAAAAGTAAGATTCTTAAGGATCGCTATTCGTTACTTGGAAAGTCTGTCGACTTTGGGTTTATATGATTGGAGTTGGACATTATGGGGGAATTTGGATAACAGAGAAATGCCACTCGCCTCTATTTTCTCCTTCTGGAAGGTAGTACTTTCTCTTTTAATTGCCCTGGGCGACAGCTATTAATTTTATTTACACTTACATTGGCCCAGAAACTTTAAGAAATCAAGTAATAAAATTAGTATACAAATATATCTTTCAAAAAAGATGTTTTCTGACATACATTCATACATACGTATGTGAACATACGTATTCACAATTTTGGACAAAATTTAAATTAAGGAACACGAGAGAGAGAGAGAGAGAGAGAGAGAGAGAGAGAGAGAGAGAGAGAGAGACTTTGTACAGAAATTTAGAAGTGCCTGAAGCAACAAATTGCAAATACCTGGAAATTTGGAGGGAAAGTTACTCCATACCGAGCAACTGTTAGTGAATTTGTATTCCGACTTGGATGATTGAGGAGGGGACTTTGGTGGAGGGGGAGGCGGGAGAGGGTGGAGGCAGAAGAATAAAAGGAAGTTAGGACTGCAATTTGCAGAGCAAATTCATCATAGTTATGTAGGAAATGTGTGCTTCATGTCTTCACAGAAAGTTCCTAAGCCATTTCTAGAGGATGCGATTTCTTGCACACTTTAGAGAAATGTTTTATAATTTCTTTGTTGTAGAATAATTATATTTATATACGGAAGAATATTATGTGCATACCTTTAAAAAAATATTTTATTTAAAGACATAACAAGTAAAAAAGTTTCTTCTGTGCAATCGAGTTTTCTGTACAGCCTACAATCAAGGCCACCGAAAATAGACCTGTCTTTCGTTGGTCTCGGTATAATGCTGTATGAGCCACGGCCCGGTGGTGGCCTGTCCTATAGGGTTGCCAGACGCACGATCATGATTAACTTTAACCTTAAATCAAATAAAAGCTACTGAGGCTAGAGAGCTGCATTTGGAATATTTGATGATTGGAAGGTGGATGATCAACATACCAATTTGCAGCCCTCTAGCCTCAGTAGTTTTTTTAGATCTGAGTGTGGACAGAAAAAGTGCGAACAGACAAAAGCATTCATCTGTAGCAACAGTTTTGTCCTTTTTTACCACTAACTCTGGTTAATACGTTTAAAGAACCGTCAATAGTTAATACATTTCAAGAACTGTCAAGTTTGAGTGATCTACATGGTAATGTTTGTCTGGGAGCTGTGGTTCCCTAGCAATCTGATAAGTCCTGCTATTACTAATCTTCCTTCTGTCCTTTTATCGCGTATAATGATGGTAAGTAACTTTTTATATACTATTAATGAATATATCACGATTACTCTGTTTCTCATTTTTGGCAAATGTCTTAAATATACATATTTAATACAAGAAGTTTTCCTCACACAGTAGTTATTTTCAAATGAACTTTTGTTTGGTCTATAAACGTTGTACCTCCCTGGACTGTAAAACTATCTGGACACTTTATCCACTCGAAATAGAACAGATAAACAAACATTTGTCCCGTTCCCTTTGGGTTGGGATCCTTGCAGTTGTTCTGCTGTCGTAAGACAGATCAGATTGCACTCACTATCTTAAGTGATGCTTATTCACTTTTATGGTAAAAAGAGCCTCGATGGCTCAGTCGGTTACAGCAGCAGCTTCGGACTTCGTAGAGGTCTGTGGCGCGGGTTCAATCCCGCAAGCCGGCTGATCAGAGAGGCAGACACTTTGCTATCCGTGTAGACATCCCGGGATTATATATGTAATCAACGGATAGGTTTGCTTAAAAAGCAAATGGATGTTACAGACTAAATACACACTCAAAACAAAGCCACTACAACACCTTCTAAAAACATAACAAACATCTCACACGTCTCGAACACTCGCCGTACCCGCGCATGAACTTCTCGCTGCTGGGAAGAAAGGGCGTTGGCGTGGGTCTGGTATGATACATGAAACATACGTACCGGGGTCTAAGCGATGTCAGGCAGGGCAGCCGATCGAGACCACAGGTCTACCCCAAAGCCAAATCAAAAAGTCCTTCAAAAGAAGGCATCGTGCTTACCCCATACAAAAATGGGAATAAAAGCACGTTAAAAGGAAAAGAAAGAAAGAAATTCACTTTTATGGTAAAACTTTAGAGCTAAAACTCTGTTTATCTACAGCAAACATATTACTATGTTTCGCTTTTATGAGATATACATATCAGATTTATGTGATATTGCGAATCTCTCTCTCTCTCTCTCTCTCTCTCTCTCTCTCTCTCTCTCTCTCTCTCTCTCTCTCTCTCTCTCTCTACTTTCATGCATACAGCAACAGTATTTTCTTGATGATATCGTATGTTTACTACTCTTTCAGTATCGTCTGCCAGGATTTTGATTGATATACCTCCTTTATGCCCAGCATCGCTATATAAAGCGGGAAATTTTTGTCTCTTGCCTTACTTTTATGAGACATAATCTTAGGAACTGTTTATGTGTTATGCTAGATGGGGGATTCCTTATACAGACAGAAAATAAAATAAACTTAGCACAATCTCACAAAGAGACACTGACGCGCACATACACACACACACACACACACGCACACACACACACACACACACATATATATATATATATATATATATATATATATATATATATATATATATATATATATATTATATATATATATATATATATGTATATATAATTCTAGGTACCGAAAAATATTCAAAATAGTAGGCATATTACAGAAATAAAGAATACTATTCACTTTATAAGATATTGTATGTACCTCCATTCAACCCATTCTAATTCAAAAGTACCGTTATCTAGTGGTCATTACTGTCAGTAATGTAATTTGAATAGGAGGAAATGCAGAATGGGAAATGAAATATTCAAAAAGAGCTTTTTGTGTCAGTCTGCAGTAGTCCATATTATTCTGTTAGACCACAATGCTAATTCAAATGCTTCAGGTTCCTGAATTATAAAAGAAAAAGCGATCAACATAGAGAGAGAGAGAGAGAGAGAGAGAGAGAGAGAGAGAGAGAGAGAGAGAGAGAGAGAGAGAGAGAGATTTGCTCATTTTGAACAGAGGAAGAGTTTGAGGACGAAGAGTGGTTATGTCCTTGTAAAACGCTCATTTGCTAATGCAAATCTATAGAACATTTTGTAATTGTCCGGTTGAGTCGCTGCTCAAGGTGTGTAAAGTATATCTGGATGAGGACAAAGCTCCAAAAGAATGGGTGAGAGAAATGAGTGTTCTTTTGTGTAAAGGTAAAGGTAACTGAAGAAACTACGAATTACAGGGACGTAAGATCGCAGAGTATACCATAGACATATATGGAAGGATTTTGGTGCAGATGGTACGATAGATGTCGGAGAAAAAACCATGTGGTTTTAGACAGGGAAGAGATTATCAAAATCATTTTTTTTATAAAGAAACCACTAGCGGATCCAGAAAAATTTCATGGGGGCGGGGCACCAGTTTTCATATAATATTATATATATATATATATATATATATATATATATATATATATATATATATATATATATATATGTGTGTGTGTGTGTGTGTGTATATGTATGTGTGGTTATATATATATATATATATATATATATATATATATATATATATATATATATATATATATATATATATATATATATATATGTATATATATATATATATGTATATATATATATATATATATATATATATATATATGCATTATAATCGACTTTTTTCCATTTTTATATTTGTTTATGTTGTTATTATCTGAATCTTTAGTGTTATTATTTTATCGTTATTTTTCATGGGGGGGGGGACTTGCCCAGGTGCGCCCCCCCAACCCTGGATCCGCTAGTGAAAGAAACAGTGCGAGATAATTTTGAAATTTAGTTGAAAAAGCTGTTTTTGGCATGTATGGGCCTAAACGAAGACCTTGATGGAAATAGCAGAGAAAAAATCTGAGTGAGGATATATGGTATAGAGCGTAAACTGTTCATAAGAATAATGAATTTTATATATATATATATACATATATAATATATACATATATATACATATATATATATATATATATATATATATATATATATATATATATATATATATATATATAGCCTATGTATATTATCTAAATAATCTTATTATTAGTAAACTTTGTGAAAGTTTCTTTGGCTACATTCACAAAAGTATGTTTATCTAATGAAGGTATTAAGAATATTAAAAAGTTTATGATCCTCATTTTCAAGGAACTAACTACTTCGCCTGTGGAGAGAGATAGAGAGAGAGAGAGAGAGAGAGAGAGAGAGAGAGAGAGAGAGAGAGAGAGAGAGTCTTCCTGGTGTCCTTTGATCAGTTTGCAGAAACTATTGTGTCTAAGAGTTGTTAAGTGTAGATATAGGATAAGTTATTCTCTCTCTCTCTCTCTCTCTCTCTCTCTCTCTCTCTCTCTCTCTCTCTCTCTCAGACAGACTCATCTCGAGATCTGCATTTAACAACTCTGATACAGAGGTTTCTGCAAACTGATCAAAGGAACATTTGGAAAACAATCTCTCTCTCTCTCTCTCTCTCTCTCTCTCTCTCTCTCTCTCTCTCTCTCTCTCTCTCTCTCTCTCTCTACAGGCGAAAGAAAAAAGTTAATTCCTTGAAAATGAGCATCATAAACGTTTTAATATTTTTAATACCTTCATTAGATAAACATACGTTTGTAAATGTAGCTAAAGAAGCTTTGATAAAATTTACTGATAATAAGATTTTTTAGGTAATAAAATGTTTATGTTATGCCCTTCGACAAGGTCAATTTGGGTCATAATCTCTTACTACATCTGTTTCAAGAACAGCGTCATATCATCTTACATCCTTAAGATCCTCCGGTAGCAATGGCCAGCACTGGGTCAGCACATTCTTTCTCTCTCGTGGACTTCTCTCCCTGTATCTAACCTCAGACAAGACCTACTGCAATAAAGCGCCGAGATGCAAAACTACCCTTTATTTGCAAATTTAATGAAAGCGTTTCACCCCTAAAAATGGAAATCATAGCTTGAGGAAATTCAGTCTCATAATCAATCGAATTAATGATTCTAGGCCAACCAATACAGTACTAGTGACTAACACCATGATCACCAAACAAGATAAACAGGTCATAATTATTCTAGACCAAAATAAATGTCATATAGTATGTTAAAAGAACACCACTTCCAAAATATTCATACTCCCAGGACGAACCCAGAATTCTTGTTAAAAAGAACATATCATATATTAAAACCTGAAATGGTGTATGAAAAAGAAAATTTTAGGTAAATAAAAGGTTATCTGGGTGTACATTTGCAACTGAAAAGTGTTTTAATAATTTACTGTATGCGAATTACACCGTTAATATTCGAAATAGGATATTGTTATTATTGTTGAATGTAAGCTGCCTTTTCGGGGTGGCGAATGGAACAGCCAGACGCAGTGGCGGGAAAATTGCTTCTCTTGTAGTTCACTACGGCAAGATGTCAATTTTATTGGACCACACCTCTGCTACTATGCTACGTGTTACTTCATTACACGTAAGTATATCAGTATATACTTTTAATTTTTATAAAGTGCGTTTTAGCCAGATACGATATGAAGTAACACGTAGCTTAGTAGCAGAGTAGGTGTGATCCAATAAAATTGACATCTTGCCGTAGTGAACTGCAAGAGAAGCAATTTTCGCCACTGCGTCTGGCTGTTCCATTCGCCACCCCGAAAAGGCAGTTTGCATTCAACAATAATAACAATATCCTATTTCGAATATTAACGGTGTAATTCGCATACAGTAAATCATTAAAACACTTTTCAGTTACAAATGTACGGTAGATATCCTTTTATTTACCTAAAACTTACACATGGTAACTATTTAAAGCCCGGGACGCAGTGTTACCATGCGCGAGCACCACAGGCGGGTGGACAGATCGAAAAAAGACTAATGAAAATGGTTTGTTTTTCAAAAATATTAGTATTTTCAAAAATATTAGATGTGTAATGTGGTTAATGAAACAGAGCTATAATTTTAATTAGTTTTTATTAATGGAAAAACGTTTTAAAAGCATAAATATATATATATATATATATGCGGACCTACAGCTCCGCATACGTGAGGAGTGCAGACCTCAGCTCTGCATTCAATGACTCTCCCTTGAATCTTCTCCGCACTTTTGGTCGTTTTTCCGCGCTTTGGCAACGCTGGTACTGAGGGCGATGACCTCGAGTTGACGATCCGACTGACAGTTCTACTCTACGTGTGGACGCTCATCCGGTGAACGGTCGTGGGTGAACTGACAGGTAAACCTGAGCGTGAATACCCGACCTAAGCCATCCCGTACTCTTAATCAAATTTCATTTCTTTCAGCCATTTTACGTCTTCACGGTTAGATATGCAGAACAATTGTGTGTGTGTGTTTATACAGCTGTGATCAAGAGGAATAATTATTAAGAGCTTATCCTTCATTACTTAATACCGAATGGAAGGTGTATGCTGGAATGTTGATTGAAATAAGACAGACGACAAAAAGACAGACTTGGCAAGACCAGTGTGGACCTAGTGTGGGAGTGTGTATGTGTATCAGGTATTTGTTACATAAAAAAAATCATGAGGTGAGTTTGAAAGTAAAGAGAAAATTGCTCCCCGTGGTATACAGGGACCCAGAAGAAACTTATGATAGAGAGATGTCAGGTATAACGATAAGTTGTTGGAGCCATGAAAAGCTTCTATTTTGCAATGCAAGGGAATTTCTTAGACTACATTCTCGACACTATAAAAGGGTTGCAATATTTCAGGAGAGGCTGTTGAATGTTAAGGACATACCTGTTACGAATAAATATGAATTTTATGGTACATGATGAAATAACCAGTATCATAAAGTGGAAATAAGCAATCCTTTACTAAGTATATTACCAAGTAACAATAACGATAATAATAGTGTTAATTAGGTCTTTCTTCTCTAGATCGAGAACGGGATATGCTGTATATCAGGTCCACAATAATATTCAATGGTATTCTTGTTGATTTTATAAAAAAAGTTACAAAAAAGTTGCAAAAGCTTTCGAACCCTATCCTGGGTTCATCTTCAGTCGAGGGCGCCGCCATAAATATAGGAGAATCATTTAAGGGAAACAAGTGTTCGTTAACGAGGACCCGCTAGTTAACTTTCATGTAATCAAAACATTTATTAAAGGTTTTAATGTTAGGACAGGCTCCTACTTTCCTTCGTCTGATGCTGCCGTTATCGCCGACATCACCCCGCAGACACCTTATAACAGCCGGGATTCCGAGGATGTCACCGCTAACAATGAATTACATGCAGAACAACAACAACGGGTGAGGAGATCAAGAAGAATAGCCACGCGGAATATAGGAAGAGGAGAAGCAATCACCTATAGTAGTTGGATAGTTGACCGTCCTGCTTGTCGCCTCGTCCGTTGGAAAAACACATCGTTGAGGTCGTCCACTGGTTCCACACTTGAAACAGGAGCTAACATATTTACTGTTTACTTATTATGTCAATAATTTTTAGTTCGACTGAAGATGAACCCAGGACAGGGTTCGAAAGCTTTGGCAACTTTTTTGTAACTTTTTTATAAAATCAACAAGAATACCATTGAATATTATTGTGGACCTGATATACAGAATAGTGTTAATACTGAAAGGTACAAAGTGTTAATAGAAAATTATAGATTTTCATATTGAAGTATAAGTATCATTCTGCAGGTCAGTGAGTACTTCTGGGCATAATTAGTTTATAAGTGTTAAGGTAGTAAAATTAACAAATAGATAAGTGTTATTAGATATCGATGCTTAGTAGAAATGCAACACAAATTATTAGAAGCAGCAACATTTACCATGTTTAGAAACAAGAACATTAATATGAAATCTCGCACCTTGCTTAAACTTGCACAGTAAAAATTTATTTTTATTCTAACTAATAATATCAGCTAACCGAAAAAAATCCTTACATCTTTTGTATAGGAGGACGAAAAACGGTTTGGTAAATGGGGTGTCAGCTTTTCTACAAGGATTATTGAAATAATGGACTTGGTAGGCACACACACCTATGATGAAATAGACTATAGCTGTCATGGATAAAGTATCTCACAAAACTTCAAAGTGAAACTCATCAATGAGATCGCGATAACATTACAAACTCCGTAGGGGGTATTGCCGTCAGTGCATCTCACGCGGTGCACTGAAGGCATTACTTAAGGGTCCTCGCAACGTCCCTTCGGCCACTAGCTCCAACCCCTTTTATTCCTTTTACTATACCCCTGTTCATATATCCCTTTCTTTCTTCTTGCTATCCACCCTCTCCTAACAGTTGTTTCATAGTGTAAGTGCGAGATTTTCCTCCTGTTACACCTTTCAAACCTTTCTGCTCTCAATTTCCCTTTCAGCGTTGAATGACCACGTAGGTCCCAGTGCTTGGCCTTTGGCCTAACTTCTATATTCCATTCCATTCCTATAATAGTACAACGAGTATAATCTTTCCCTTCCTGAGCAAGTGAACAAAAACTGGCCCACGGAAACGTTTTTATTCAGAATCATTTTGTTTGATGTTGAACAATATTTTCAATACGCGAGAGGAGATTTAATTTTTCTCAAGACTCCTGGCATAATAAAATTAGTAACATTTTTAGGTTTTTGACTCTTTCACAAAAAGAACTTACTTTTGATGGCTTCACTAATCGTATTTCGAATGTAAAAGAGGAACAATAACTATAAGATTTAAAAATTGCATATTACATAAAGGTTCTGTTTTGAAGTTATCTGAAAATTTGTCATTGCTAAATTTTTCTTTGCTTTGCATGGACGGGCAACAGCAAGTCAAAATTGTTGTTAACTTTGATTAATTTCTTCGCTATTGCACAACATTCAAAATCAAAATAATTCTCATTTTTAGATAGTCTATTCAATGCTTTTCTGATCGCTGAATATTTCAAACATGTCCCTAAAACACAGTATCCATCTCCTTTAACGACAAAGTTATTCCAGCTTTTACAACCAACGTTCCCGAAGGTCATTTCCTAAAAGTAAACAAGAGACCCTTTGGGGCTGCGCGTGATGCCTCAAAATAGCTGACGGTGGAGTTCTGGGGGAGGGATTGAAAATCAAACCGCAGGAGGAGGATAAGGGTAAGGGGACGAAGAAGGAAGAGGGGAGACAAAAAGATAAGCAAGAATATTTGAGAAAAAAGGAAGGGGAGGAGAAAAATGAGAATAAGTTGGAGAATGCCAGAGCTATCACGAATAAGAAAAAAAAGTAATTTTCACCTTTTTAAACCTTAGCGTGACAAAAGTTGCAGGGGTCAGTGTAGATATTCTCAAGATAGAAGAAATTGCTTCCTCGAGTGATCTCACAAGGGATGGAAAAACTGCATGATAAAGAAGAGACAAACGGACACATGCTATAAATCTGAAAAGTACTATATTATATTTGCACAAAAAAGGAAAGAATTAATGGTTTACAACAAAATTTTGGAGTGAAGATCATACAGATTTATATGCATTTCAAAATACACCATGGGCCGCGGAAGAAATTCCGGAAATCTTTTGGATATTCAATATTCACGAAACGTTTGGGAAAGAAAAAGATAAAAAGTCACTCACAGCCAAAAGAAAATCTCCAACTCACAACGAAATGATAATAATAATACATACATACATACATACATACATACATATATTGACTAAAAAAAGAGGCAAGGGCCAGGCTCTGCATTAAAAAATTTGAAGTCACCAATTAATGGGAAGAAAATATCGTTCCATGGTAAAGAAAAAATATAACGACATTTTCCAGCGTTAATAGAGGACTATACTCTCGAAATATGATTACAAACTTTCCAGTTGGAGTGTTTGTTTTATTCTGCGCTGGAAATGGTATTGTGCTCATCATGATATCTAGTTCGTCGAAATTTCGCTCGATTCCTAAAAATGGAAACCTTTATTCGCACTACAACTTTTAATCAACAGTGACGTTTTCTGAACATGTTTAGAAAGTCAGGCAGCGTAATGAAAATTTTATCTCGCGCGCGGCATTGATGTTCCCTTGTAATTAAGGTAATTTTCAGGGAACGGAGCAATTTCACTGTTGAAAGGGAAATGAAGTAAGAATACTTACTTTTCGTAAAGCTAAGCTAAATGTACAGTACATTATTCAATATCATGAAGATGTTTTCACAAAATCCCATAGAACATGAACACCGAACACACAACGCACATACACAAACACAAAAGCAAAGACAAATCCCTACAGTTACTCTGAGCAATTCAAGGAGGTTGTTTTGGTTCGGTTAGTCTGCCTGTTTGTTTGTTTGTTTGTTTGTTGGCAGTATTACGCAAAATAGATATATTTTGACTTTCATGAACATTTCATCACTTGTGATCTCATATCTTGCAGCAAGTGACTGGGCTGTGAAAGAGATCCTGATTTGGACCACGTACGGGAGTTGTTCAGTCAGCGCTCCACAAGTGGTGCACTTTAGTCATTACTAAAGGGTATATACAGGATCTTTTCAGCCCTTAGCTGTACCCATTATTTCGGCTTTTACTGTACTTCCATTCCCACTTCCTTTCTTCAGTCTTCCTGTCCAACCTCCCCAACTCCCTCTTTTCACTGCCTTAATGGCTGAATGGCCGAACGTGCCCCAGTAGCTGAGCTTGACAGCCAAATCTCATAAGTCCTGATTTCGATTTAGATCCAGGATTATTTCTTTTTTATCTCAAGTGGATTATTCAAAATAAAAACGCATGGCTTTTACGAAAATGTAGACAAAAGCTGGCCACAATTGCTAAAAAAGCAATCATGACTTGGAGAACGTAAGGTCCTTTAACGCGTGAGCTGATCTGGGGTGAGGGGTTGCTGATCGAGATGAGAGACGTAGCAGTGACCTGTCAAAGATCCTGACAAAAAAGAAGCAATGCTTTTGCTTCCTCGCTTTTCCCTTTTTCAAGGGAATCCGGTTAAGATACAAAATCTTTTATACGTTCTACAGAAATTTAACACCATATTAAAAATAATGATATATAAACATTAAGTACTGAATAAGAAAAAAAAATAGTTTTTAAATAATACACCTGCATCCAAATTTATTCACATTTCGACAAAAGGTTAAGTTATGCCGTTAACTTCGTTTCTTTCACCATGCTCTTTAAGAGTTGATGTCTTTTTTTTTTTCTAAACACGAATACTTCGTTGTTTGTATTCTTTCAGTAATGAGAATTCATGACTATGGTCAATATGCAAATCAGTTCTCAGGAATTATATATATTTTTTGTAGAGTAATGCCATAAACAATAAAAAATCATGATTATGACTAGCTGTTATATGTTTGCTTTGCTTTAAAACATATTAAACATTCATGAAATATAATAAAAATATATTAAAATAATCGCATAAGCATTGTATACATTATACGAGTATATTGCAAATATGACATTTTTTTACTCGGTAATTGTGGTTCGAGATTTCATATTGTCTCTAGTATAAAGGTACTTCAGTATGTATGTAGGCATTCTGTTCTTGTTCTTTTTGTTACTTGGATCCTATTACGACTGTCATAAAACTAACCCTCTCCTCGTTTTACCTCCTTTTACGGCAAGCAATTTTCCATGCAAAACTGTACATGTTTATCCCTTAGGGGAGGGTAATGCCGTCAGTGTTCCTCTTGCAGTGCACTGTAGGCATTACTGAAGGGTCTTTGCATCGTCCCTTCGGCCCCTAGCTCCAATCTCTTTCATTCCTTTTACTGTACCTCTATTCATATTCATATTCTCTTTCTTCCATCTGACTTTCCACCTTCAACTAACAGTTGTTTCTTAGTGCAACTGCGAGATTTTCCTCCGGTTACACCTTTCAGACCTCCTTACTGTCAGTTTTCCTTTCAGCGCTGAATGACCTCATAGGTCCCAGTGCTTGGCCTTTGGCCTAAATTTTACATTCTATTCTATTCTATTCTATTCTATTCTGTACATGTTTAAAATTGCATGGATTCAGTACAGTGTAAATCTGCAATATTGTAAACAAAATCATGATATCTTCCTCTGTATACACACACCCACAACAATAGCTGAATTGTTTATCTTAACGCGAAGAAAAGTTTCAAGGCCCTTTTCTTTCTGAGGAAGGGGCAGAAACAACAGTAGTAGCAGAACTACACGTCTTGGTGTAAGCGTTATCAAAGGAAATCTTAGAGGAATGAAACCTTTTGATGCCATGATGAATTTTTTTTTTTTTTCAGTAAAGACTGAGAAAGGAAAGTTATTTCATCAGTTTTTCTACTTGAGAGAGAGAGAGAGAGAGAGAGAGAGAGAGAGAGAGAGAGAGAGAGAGAGAGAGAGAGAGTTTCCACCGCCAAAGACGCAAACCTTAGTACACCGTTTTCAAAGTGATATTTATCAATTTAGCAACTATGTCCGACCGATAACAGTGAATGATCACGATTACTTCCAAGAAAACAGGCAATCACAAGATCACTGACTTCATATTAATCCCTTGCAGAAGATAATGGTAATGTAAATCCTCCCAGACCGGGGTTAAATGAGCAAAGGTGTCAATGCATGCGGGATTAGAGGACCAAGACGAGAGCTTCTTGGCCTGAATATGCATCAGTTCTAACCCTTCCCCTCGCCTTGCAGTTATCAACGTATTCATTTACATATCAGGAAATGTATGCATACACATATAAGGAACGAAGAAGGAATAGAAATTTGAGATGTTATGTTATAAGCTTTAGAATTTAGTCGGAAATAAATTAATCAATGAAAAATATTGGAATAGTATCTGTCTAGATATCAGGCTCTATGAATACCTTTACTCCAAGGTTTAGGAAGTTAGGCTGTTCATTGAGAGGTCACTGGTTCAGTTTGAGAGCACCCGGAGCGCTTTAGACCCGACAAATATCATTGTATACTTCTTTTGACCGATGCAGCAAATTGGGTACCTAGTATTTAGGTGACTGTTGCGGTTCAGTTAGGATGAAGAAAGATATAGGATTAGTATCCTCATGTCCGGTTTCATAGAGCATTCCATTTCCTGGTTTTATCGACTAAAATATTTTCTAAGCTTTAATTTCACTACTATTTTAACCGATTAGTCTTGAAAATTAAAGATGTGATTGTACTGCTCGATCACCTTAACCAAAAACAATGTTCAGTCATGAGAAAGGGAAATCTGAACGCTGAGTTTTTACTGAATCATTTTTTTTTTTTTCTAAACAAAATCATGATTAAAGGTTTGATCGTTAATATTCTTCACTGTATTCATAGGAAAAATTGAAGGTTTAACAACATGGTTACAAAACCAGCAACAACCTAAAAGAGAGTAAGAGAACATCTGTTGATACGGAGAACGCGGAAATCAAGTGACCAATCGCTGCCATTGTTAGCTTTTATCAGAAAAGCAAAATGCGTTGACACAATTTTGAACAGTTTAATAAAAACATTTCAAGAGCAATGAACTGAATTGCATCAGTATTCGAGTCATTTACCAGAAGTGGAAATTGGCTACACACACTCGGAAAAGACGTAATAAATGTAAATGTAAAAGCCACAGAGTAAGAGAGAGATCAACACATATCCTTTTCACGAGCCAACTCTGTATATACAGGAAAAAAAGAAATTAAATATTTTGCGGTATTCAGTAAATCACTCGCATTCCAGTCAGCCGTTGAGCGCGGATTAACTTTTTTGTTTAATTCTCTTCATCTCCCCTTACTCCTCATCCTCCTCCTCCTCAGGAATCACTAGTACTTTTCCCTTTAGAACTTTTCCTTTTTTCCTCAAATTGCATTCGAGACCTGACTTTTGGCATAAGGGACAGATTGGAATCCTTACCTTCCCCGCGCGGCTGTTTTTGAAGCTCCTTTCACCCATATATTATGAATCCATCGCCACTGTGTGCAAGCGTGCGTGTTTGTGCTATCATGAGTGGGTGAGTGTATTTAATTCCATTGCCTTTCCATCTAGATGAATATAGTTTTCAGAGTGACGGAGTTGATTGTACTATTTTTGGCTGTTTTCCCGCCATCCTCAGCGTCTTGTAAACCAACCGGCAACACAAAGCAAGTCATGTCTTTCTCTTCTAAGGCATCAGAAAGGTTTTTTATATGGACTACAATAGTAGTTTATGTTGACTTACTTGGATTGCACATGTTCTCAAATGAAGGACAAAACAATAACAAAATAACTGTCAAATCAGTGAGAGTAGACCTAGCGTTTGGTTGGCCACAATACTTGGCCTTGCTGTCACCACTCTTAAAGGGTATATTTTCATTGGCATAATGATTCTATAACTTTTTTTTTAAAGAGAAATTATTTTTATATATTCGGGTTTAAGTTGTACTTAGAATAAGGCAGAAATGATAAAGCTTCTTACCAAGTGAAAGGGGAACCAAATGAGTAGTTTGAAGATAGGCATAAGTCTAGACTAGGCTACCAAAATTCATTTCCTTCTTCTTGCCAATGTTTGAGACATATCATTTGATGAAAACACAAATTAAATAGGGATTTGTTACACACAAAGAAAATAACTAGTGTTACTTTGAAGCAAACAACAACGGTTTGTTGAGTTTTTCCAGAAGTACTCTCACAAATGTGACGTTTCAGAATTTCGTTGCGAAACTACGTTTGATAAAGTGTATTTTGTTAAGCAAAACTGAAAAATTTATGGCATAGACTGGCCTAATGACTTACGGACTTACAAAATGCAGCAGATGGGTATAAGCAGGTGTCCTTATGCCCCACAGTAACACGTTTAAAAGACAAGGCTTGTTGACACCACCAGTTACCAATAGGCCTAGAAGCCTACTTAATACTAAGCATTTTTTACTTTACCTTATGTGGCATATATAATAATGATGATGTTCTGAATGAAATTGTCAACTGCACTCATATGAGACACTAATATTCTGAAAATATAAGACATATTCTAACCGCGAAAGCGTATCTGCTGCTAACACGATGTTCCCAGGCTGGCACAAAATTATGTGTGAATAAAATCCACTAAGCTTTGCTTACCTGTGAAATGTTTCCTTGAAGAAGAATTCCTGTGTTCACTTCCGCAATTATAAGCTGCATAACGTACCGTTATGATGAAGATAATAAAAGAAAAAAACTTCGCAGGACACGCAAAGACACTATTCAATTTCCACGTTCCCGGTCATTTGGAGTTGCCACAGCTAGCAAGGCTTTGCGGCTGCAAGCAGCGCCCCCCTGGTGGTGGAACTCCAGAGTCCCGACTACGTAGTATGTATAGACAATGCCTCTAATTATTATTGACCGTTAGTTGGGTGAACGCAGAAACATTATGCTGGAATGCAAACAATTCGTAACCGTGGAAGGACGAAGAGTTCAGTGTGAATCTTCTGTAACGTTATGAAATAATGGTGAAAGGGGTGGAAATTCTTGAAGTGAATAAACTTCCAGCAAGAGGCACTAATTACAATAAGCATGAATGTTCAGTGTTTGAAAGGAATTTGAAGAATTACAAGGCAAAGAGAATGTGAATAAAACAAAACGCAAAAGAGAAACCAATCCCCTTATTTAAATAGTTCCTAATCGCTTGTGGACAACAGCCAGTAAATAATTATTTACCGACATCTCAATTGCTTGCTATAAAACTAGGTTCGTTGCTACAAACCGACTTGTAATCTCGTTATAACGGCTGTTATAACATTACCGTTTACCCACTGATCATATTTATTCAAAATCTGTTTACCGCTGGAAATTTAGCTTGTGAAAATTAATAAATTAAGCAAAAATATGAGCATGCTTAGCGTAATTCCACTGAAGTACCGATAAATAACCAATATTACAAATGCAACCAAGTGACGAACGAGGCCATCAGTTCACATAACAAAAAAATCAGTTCCATAGTATTAGTTGAATTTAATCCTGACCCTTACAAGGGGACCAGACCTCAAAATCTCAACAAGCAGTGCAGCAGTAGGTCCATGCAGTGGACTGATAGACCTAGACACGAGTGCCTGTCATTTATGGGGCACTTAGGAACACCATTATGCCTAATACTGACATTTTTTTTAAAACTCAGCTCTGTTTTATAACTGAGACTTAAAGCAATGTCTCCATTTACGCTTGCTGCCTTTGGTGGAAGAATCAGGTTTGCTGGGTGTATACAGTACAATACGCTTGCAAAGCAAAGATAGAACTGAATGCAGGAACCAAGTGGGATTAGTTCAGGAAGAAGTATCATTAAAAAACATAGACGAACTTCGCTAATAGTAGTGTAATAAAGAACAGGGGGCGGGTTGTTGTGGTTAGGTTTTTAGATGCAACAAAAGTATTGAGGGCAAATTAATAAGGAATATACCCTTTAGCCAATATGCATACTTCTTTGAGGGAGAGCAGAAGGTTTTTTTGATGTCGGGAGTCTTCTAGTGACTGTGGTTTCCACCTCTGGTTTATCAGGCAGCGAGTGCCAGAAAGAGCACCTTCACGAGGAACAACTGGTAATTGCATCTATAAACCAGTGCACCTTCTGTTAAGTCCACATTACATATTACTTCTTCTCTATTTTAATAGGTAGTGTGAACAAGCCATACGCATAGGCTGAATATCTACATCACACGTATTCAATACGACAACTTCAACATTCAGTGCGAAACAAATCAGATAATGAATGGAATGAGGTTTAAAAGCTTCATGAATTAATTCGTTTACTAATTTTGTTAATATTTTTTCAGTGAGCAGAATACCTATTATAGTGTAATAATTCAGCTGCAAATTCATAACTTGAATGACATAAATTATGCATGAAGTACGCGGCACTTTTCAATGGCTTCATAAAAATTCCACGAGGCGTCAAATACTAATGGAAAATGTACTCGTTTTAGTTGTGGAGGGGAATATTGATGTCTGTATTAACATCTTTCTTAGAGTAATATGAATTACTTTCGGCATATAACTGATCTGTATTGGAGCGACTTTTACATCAATTGCGAGGACAAAAGAGACAGAATACGCGAAAGGAAAACTTAACTGACAACTCGAAGCTTTTTAAAAACTGAGATTATGTTTATATTGGAATCCACAAGAAAAACATCGATTGCAAAGATGATAGATTAGTTCAGGTACTGATAAAATCCTCTCCACTGTCACTATAGTTTTTACTTTTTTTTATCTTACTCTGGTTTGAATATTCATTCTATAAAATAGAACCTCACTTCTTCATACTAATCTTCTTGACCCATCTAAATAGAAAGCCTTCAGTATGATCAATAATACCGAGCAAAATAAAAAAAATACACACTGGTAAATTAATGACATAGTAACTGTGAGGCAAACAAAGAAACTGGGTAGCGAGACGAAAAGAAGGATGAAAGCGCAAGGCATTTTTTAGAGAACAAATCACTGAAGGCAACAGCACTGAAGTCGCAGATTAAAGCAAGGCTACTCAAAGCTTACATCAAGGAATAAATTTTCATCGGTTTTGTATGAGGACTTATTTTTACCGTGGCTTCGATCTTCTTAGTTCTTGACAACCTCCTCTAGCCAAACCCCACGAAACAAACTTCGGTTATGCAAGTTAAAGCTGTTTGCATCTGAGATTTTGCATCACGGGAAGGGTGTAGGGAAAACTGCTTAGCTTATATATATATATATAAATATATATATATATATATATATATATATATATATATATATATAATATATATATATATATATATATATATAATAATATATATATATATATATATATATATATATATATATATATATATATATATAAGTGAATGTTTGTGTATTTGTTTGGCTTCTATAGAAATCTGAACAGCTTGACAGACGCAAACAAAATTTTGTCACCCCAGAAAGGTTTTTAACTCAAAATCGGACCCCAATCCCGAGACAGACATACAAACACAGACAAAAGAAATGAAATTTTCGTGTTTATGTCACCTTTTTCCCCAGTTTTCTGGGTTTATTCACATTTTTCACTTGATGCTTCACCTTTTCTTCTGGCGCTGCCAGAAGTATGATTAACCTCCAACAATAAATCCCCTATTACATGAATTTTTGAGCAGAATTTACATGAATTTTGATCATAATTTATGATAATAATTAACATAATTGTTTATTACCTCGATAAAATCTACATTGGAAACCTAAGTCGATAATTTCTTTCTGTAGTAAGCAAAGCTGAGTCCACGCATGTGTAGCAGTAGCTAAATGCCACCCTTTCAGCCAGCACAACCAACTCTCTCTCTCTCTCTCTCTCTCTCTCTCTCTCTCTCTCTCTCTCTCTCTCTCTCTCTCTCTCTCTCAAACAATAATAAGTAAATAAACACATTCCCTTTTTGCGTATGGTATTAAAATGGTCCTACACACAATCCTACGTCATTCATTACATGATCACCAACATCGTGTAGGAAGAACAATCTTACACAACACGTCAATTCATACTTTTTGCAGTTGTAATCATACACAGTAAAGAATAGTATTTTCATCATTTAGAAAAATAAAATTATTGTTTATGGTTATATATTAGAATGACATATATTAATTTCTATCTTTTTCTCAACGCGTATTTATACAAAACAATAAATACCGATTGCCTAACACTCCTTCAAGAAAAAGATTTTTTGTGATACGTTACTGTATGAATTGACCAAGTTTGTAAATGTCGTACGTGTAACTTTATACACAATTCTACGTTAAAGAAGTTGATGTCATTGTAAGGATAATTAGTTGAAATTTATTATATTATGTTAAAAAGTGCCTAAAACCAATATAAAAAGTACGTATCACAAGTCGAAGTTAGCCGTCTAGGAAAGTGTTTTGCCACTTTTTTTCTTAATATGATGAGGGGGTGGAAGGCGAACTCTTGCAGCAATTCACTTGATAATAGGGAAGAAGTAAAAAGGCGTAACAGAGCATAGACTAAATATTTCTTATTAAAAAAAGACGTCTATTCTGATACAATATTAATGAATGAGTTTAAATTAGAACTGAGGAGTTGGTTCAGTTTTTATGAATTGGATAGTGAAGTTTACTTTCATTATAGTAACACATAAAAAAGACATCATTGGACTATACCAAATTGTCTGTATCACATGGAAATATTGTTTTAGGTTTTTATTCTATGATTTGGTCTTACAACGGCCTATAAACAGCGTTGAAGGGTCTAATAGTGAAATGAATAATGTCCATACGTAATTTATTCATATTCTGATCAGAGCGTCTGCGATGCTTGATCATGCTTCCTAGATGAAATACAGCAACAAACCGTCACGAAGTTGGCGCTAACCTATCCACATGTGCAATTACCTGTCAGTCGGTAAGAAGATATTAGGTAATACCATCAGTTCATCCGTTCTGGTGAGTGGACTGTCTCCGTCTACACGGAAGTTTTGACGGCAGTTTCTATGAACTGACAGAAAAAATGACTGGTAAGCTTGGTCATGTTGAATTCTATAGTAGTGAATGGGTGTGTTGGGAGGGAATGAGAAAGAGAGTGGGAGGAGAAGAAGAGAGAGGAGAGGGGATGTTAGGAAGGAGAGAGAGGGAGAGATAGTTTATCGAATGTCATTCAAAGTTTTTCCGGGCAGCAACGGGTTGGTGAATTAGTGTGTGTGCGTATATATATGTATATATATATATATATATATATATATATATATATATATATATATATATATATATATATATATATATATCTGTACTGTGGTGGTCCAGTGGTATGATTCTCGGCTACCAGTCGAGAGGGCCGGGGTTCAAATCCCGCCGCTCAATGATGGCTCGGTTTGCACCACTGCAATAAATCCCGGCAGCTCGTCATCCTAGCGGTCCGAAAACACCCGAGAGGTTCAGTAGGAGAATAGGTACCACCCTCGGGTTGGGGAGTTAAACAGTGGGCCTAGCGAAACACTGGCCACGTGTCATGGGCATTGTGACCTGTCCCCCCACTGGCTGTCGGCCTAAGAAACAAGAGATCAGCGCCTACCCTATGAGCCTACAGAGGCCCAGAGGCCCAGGAGGACTATATATATATATATATATATATATATATATATATATATATATATATATATATATAAAATCAGGAAAGTGTTGGATACATAGCATAAACAGGAGGAAGAAAAGTAGGTGATGCATATTTCAACTTTTTTCCAGCCAACGTTGCAAAGCATGGCTTCATCATCAGGGCTAAAATACAAAAGTAACAACAATTAAAATCAACACATAAGGCTCAGTAAAGTTATTAATGTTAAAATATAAAAGTTAAAACCAATCCAACGCCTCAAAGTAAGAAAACTGAGTGACCAAGAAGGGCACCAAAAGGACGAAGAAACATCTTACGCCATTAACAGAGGGGCAGAAGAAGACTGTCTATTCAAAGATGGAACCAGTTGTTTGATGGTTAACGACTCGAGGATACGGAGAGAGGTTTCATTAGCAACTTGCTCTAAGATTTCAAAATCATCATAGGAAATAAAAGATATGCATTGTTGAAAATGGTCCCTTATGTTAAAAAAACTCCTTCTTACTCAAAGTAGCCCCTGTTCTATGGCTAACGCCACGATGAGAGTCGATTCGTACTTTCAGCATTCTTTTGGTGCATACGACGGAAGTCCCGAGATACATCTCGGGCAAGTATACTTATAAACCACCAAAGAACGCGTAAGATTGGGAACTGTCTTTAAATCTAAAAGTTTATTCCTTTACAATTTTACGCTTAATAGTATTGTTACGTGTTGCACAGAGCCTTTTCTCTCTCTTCAGACTGGCTCTCTTTTCATAGTTTATAAGGTTGAGTTCCTTAGGAAATATTTTCAGAATAACTGCTACCCTTGTGCTTATACAGGTATTTTATCGATAAAAATAGGCTTATTAAGAATTCAAATAGGAATGTGTAAGGTACATAAAAACATTCAGATATGTTAAAGAAGAAATAGTTTTAATTTTTATCAAAATAAGCCAATGATATCGGAAACGTTGAGTTTCAGCCAGTCTTGGACTACCCATAAGTATTGCCACATCGTCACCTGTGGATGGACACAGAGTTGAAACCGACTATAGTGCCCTCATGCATCAGTTTTGTAGGTTTAACAGAAGACTGTTAACCAAAACAATATCTTCCAGACTTACCTACCGTTAAGCATTTTTAATGGTAAGCAAGAAACATCACCACTATTAAGGCAATATCACATTCGTTTTCATTTTGTTTAGCATGCTTGGCTCTCAGCTATTTCCAGGCGCATTACGAGAGACTTAAGAACACATTTAGCAAAATATAAATTTTTCCCCATGTTCAGCACCTCGTAAGCAAGCCGAAGATAGAAAAGGTTGATAACGTCATTTGTTTCTATTCTGAGTCCTTGGAAGTATGCTTAGAGAAAATGTTCAAGTAAGGACTACCAAACGAAAGTAATTTTCATGTATTTGGAATGAAATTGTTCTTAAAAAAGGACCAAGTTATAATGCATGTCAGTCAATAGGCATAGGCCTAACATTTGTTTGGCCTGGATTCTTGAAGGCTAAGTTTTTCTTGCATTGATAAGTTGATAACATTTACCATAGAGAAATTATTTTTATATATTCGAAATTAAGTTGTGCTTAGAATAAGGTTTAAAAGAGATTTTATCTTACTAAATGAGTAGTTGGAGGGTATAGGGAAACAGTAAAATACTAAACTTTATTTTCAGCTATTATCAATCTATGAAACAGTTCGTTTGATGAAAACATTATTTAAACCAGGACTTGTTACACGTAAAAATTACAATTATTTTCACTTTCAACTTTTATAAGAAGCTGTTTGCTGAATAGTAGTTGTTTTCTACGGTTCGTTTATGCGACGGTTCGGAATGTTGAATCACTTTAGATGAAATGCATTTTGTTCAACAACTCTAAAGCTGCCTTTATAAGCATAAAACTGAAAAGTGGACGGCATAGCCTATCCTTTTTTACTTGATATTATGTGACATATAATATTAATGCTGTTTTGATTTCAAAATTGAAATGACTCCATTTATGTACAACAATAATATGCAGAAAGTATTAGGTAGGTTAACAAAGAAAGCTTAACTACTGCTGACAAGACGTATTTCTGATTAGCACAAAATAAATAAACTTCGGTTTGCCTTTCTTAACTGTAAAATCATACTCCGTTTTCTCTTGAAGTGTTTCTGTGCCCATTCTGCAATTATAAGACTTTGGAACGATACTTCGAGAGGATTGTTAAAGGGAGATTATTACTATAAGAAAGTATTTTTGACCACTTTGGAATAATATTGTTCTTCAATAGGCATAAGGCTAGCGCATGTATGATCAAAATTCTTTTACTTGTTGTTACCATCCTGATAGCTATTTTTTTTTTCTCCTTAGCGTAACGATGCGACAACTTGTACCACACAGAAAACAGATTCATTTATTCGAAATTAATTTGTTATCAGCATGAGGTCTAAATGATTTAATATCGTACCAAATGAATAGTGTGAGGGCAGAGGTCTAGCCTAAGCAACCGAACTACAGTTTCTAATCATCAGTCTGATACATATGGTTCGACGATTAAACCACGAACTGTTTCTCTTAAAAAAAGATACGACTATTTTTCAGATCGATTAGAGCAATAGAAATTGTTTTCTGTGGTTTGGTTAAGTCGTCCAGATATACTCTCACAGTAACATATTTAAAAGACGAGACTTGTTTACGCAGTTAGTACCCTACTAAGCATTTTTAATAACGGACGAGATCGTTTTTACTTTATAATATGCGGTATATACAAGATTTTTGATGTTGCAATTTTAAAACCGAAGTGGCCATTGCATTTATGCACAACAATAATATGCTAAAAATATATGTTAACACAAAAAAACGTATCTACTGCTAACAAGATATTAAACTGACTAGAAAAATTATGGGTAAATAAATTTCAGTATGCTTTGCCTACCTCTGATGTGTTATTCTGTTCTCTTCTGTTCTTGCTGGTGCAAAAGCCGAAGAGATCCCGTCGTGTAGCAGCAAGTAGTTTTCGTCTGTTGCGTCGCCGGGGAAAGTTCCTCGATCGCTCCCGACCAGGGAAAGTCATTATGATCTCATGCATAGTTGAAGCTGCCGATGGATTATTCATCGCTGCTGTGGACTTTCGTGATATCCCAACTGAAATCATTTTATGAACTAAGGTACAAAAGGTTAAAATAATTGTCCCAAACTTCAAGTAACCTTTTCTTGGGGATTGGTATTATGTTTAAACATATTTTCCTTGACTTTGTGTGTATTCGCAAAAAAATGTAAAACGCATATTTAACTGATTATCAAGAATTTTACGAAAGCAAAGACTGTAAATATATCAGAAAACAGTCTACATCGTTGTTTTTTCGTAAGTTCTTTCTTGGATGAAAAGAATAGGACTTTAAAATTCCCTTCTCGGCTGTGTTAAAACAAGGGTAGATAACTGAAACCAGAAATCGCACCAGTGATTCGAGGGAAGGTCTGCAGAGAGCAAAGCGCTCATCATTTTGAAATTCGGGAACGATCATAGAGTTGATCTGGCGAAAACTGACGACCAATGAGTTAGAAATACTACCCAAGTAAGTTCTCCTTAACTCTCTTAATCCGTTTTCCGCTGAGGACTAACTTGCAGGTTGATTCAACCGGGGCTGTTTGTTGAATTTTTTGTATAAGTGTGACATTTCCAAGAAAAAACTTTGATATTTTTATAAATAGACTGCTTCGTGTGATGAGAGATAAATGTTAAAATAATCCGTTTAATATTCATTAGCATGTCTTCATTGGTGTTTATCAATACATTTTAGAAAATGATTTTCAAATCACTCTTATTTTTGTTATTTGACCCTTCACCTCCCTCCACGGTTTATTTCTGCGCAATGTCAATTCTGTTTCTTTGGGAGTTCCTGGGAGTTCCTTAGTTCGCCCATTATTTTCGTACCCGCAACCTGGACCACGTTGCTGTTCATGTCGGGGACCTTTGAATTATGGTCATTGAAGAATATGGTCGTAACCTTTCCATGTACAGCAAGCGTGTCAGACTTCTTATGCAGAAATTGGCCGTGTTAACAATAGATTTAGTTGACATCATAATGATGTCAACTAAATCTATTGTTAACACGGCCAATTTACATATTATGTAATAGTTAGTACACTGAGATTATCCTACATTGTATGAAATCTTTGTTCGAAAACATGTTCACTTAAATAACCCAGAATATTCTTCCACAAATAAGAAAGAGAGAGAGGCAGATGAAATATTATCTTCATAACTCTTTCCGTGACATCATTTTCGAGATTACCAAGAAAATTCCCTTGCAAATGTTTACGCTTCAGAACCATAATGTAAACAAAGTGACAAAGAACAAAGAGACAAATAAATAAACAAGATTTACGAAAACAAAGATATGGATGAATGTTGCTAAGGATTAAAAGTGGTTAAGGAAACAGTGATGCGGGAAGTTTCTTTATACTACAGTGTTGAAGACAGTTTTAGATAAACTAATCGTTAAGGAGAACAAATAACACAAAAGCTGTATATACACCAAGGGATGCCATAAAAATGAAACTTGGATAGCAGACATTCAACGAAATAATCCACGAGGTATTAATTCCAGATTGATATAAAGAAGAAAATATCACGATAGAATTAAAGTCTACAGATGACAATATTCCCATTTTTTAACAACATTATAGTAATATGACCATACAAAGTCACACTTTTATAGGAGTAAATCTTCTGTTTGGGTGCTGATATGCCTCCAGACACAAGACACGATTACAATATTTCCCTTTCCTAACAGAATATCAGAAGGGAAATGAAAATCTCCCGCTTCCTCACTAGATTAAAAAAAAACAAAAAGCAAAGGAAACAGGAGAGCTGCTGCATCAGGAAGAGAGAATGGAAAAATCTTTTGAATTTGCAAGGGATAAGAAACATTCTTTAGGGCACGTGACCAAAGAAACACGTTAAGCAAGGCCTCTTTGCTGAACTGAATGATTGGTTTGTTGATCAATGAGAAAACGAGAGAATATTAACCTTGGTGTTTATCATAATTCTTTCCTCGGTGCTCGGTTTTGGACGAACGACCACTTGCTTTTCGATAAAAAAAAAACAATAAAAGATATTTTGTCTGTGTATGTCATATAGGCCACAACATTGAGATACAAAAGAAAACATGTTTTATCCAAAGCTACCATGAACCGACAACGCTTACGCCCTTCGTCTATTCCACACAAAGGCCTCTAGACTCTTATACATATATACACACACATGTATACAATATATGTATGTATGTATATACTGTATATATGTGTTTAATTATTTATATAGAGGGCAGGGGATGGAGAGGGGGCTAGTTTATAAATTCTAATTTCTTCTATATGTTATATATATATATATATATATATATATATATATATATATATATATATATATATATATATATTTCAATCCTTACATCATGCAAACACAAATAAATAAGGTAAAGCCTTCATCCAGTTCCCATTCCCACATCACCAAATTATAATATCCTTAACTTAACTTACAAAGAAAACCGCAGTTAAATAGAGATTGTGTCAGTGGTTGTGTGTGTGTGTGTGTGTGAGAGAGAGAGAGAGAGAGAGAGAGAGAAGCCTGCAGGAATGGATACCCCATCGATTCCCTTCCATCCTATCTTTAGTGTGACCCTACCATTGCTGAACGGGTCATTCCGTTTTTTCATATTGAATTCTGTATGCTTCGGGAGATTTGGTTACTAGCTTAATCTACCATCTACCATCCCTACAGAGAGAAAGAGAGAGGGAGAGGTTTCTTCGCGTTTTTTCCTTCCATATATATATATATATATATATATATATATATATATATATATATATATATATATATATATATATATATATATATATATATATATATTATATATATATATATATATATATATATATGTATATATATATATATATATATATATATATATATATATATATATATATATATATATATATATATATATATATATATAATATGTGTGTGTGTGTGTGTTGCATCTGAGGGCAATCAACAATCTCTTTTCCATATGCTTTTATTCAACCGGAAACACAACCCTTCAGCTGTTTATAGATCGTCCAGTCTATTTCCGTAATGTTGGTAAATCACAGCTCTTGCTATTTAGGAAATTGTCAGTAAAATGAAACTTTGCAAAACATTTCCTTTCCACCCAAGATGTGACCAAGGCTAACTGTATAAAAGCCAAGTGCTGTTCCTTAAAGAAATTATACAGTTAACTACCATAACTAAATGGCTGTGATCTAAGTAGCTGTAACTATATGCAATTTAACAAGCGAGTTTCTTAACTGTAGCACCTCTTAGGCTTTTTACACACTACAAGCGAATTCAAATTCAAATTCAAATTCAAATAATTTATTGATGAAAAAAGTACATCAAAAGGAGCTCATTAGCATGCTAATCAGCCCACTCCACATATTTACAGACACTGAGATCTTATGTCTAAAGGAAAACCAAAACAAAACGTTCTTAAACAATACAACTGAAAAACTAAACTGAAATACAATAATAAACAGTTGTATGACATACTAAAATCAAAACGTTCTTAAACAATACAACTGAAAAACTAAACTGAAATACAATAATAAACAGTTGTATGACATACTAAAATCTTACGTCAAATTTCTTAAACTTTTCTAAAATATCCTTGATCAAGTCATTGTTAAACAAATAACAAATCATATCTTCCACTGTATCATTACTTGCATTACAAAATTCTGACAGCTGTGAACATTCCATAATATAATGGTACATTGTATGTAGTCCATTTATGCCACAAAGTTTACAAGGAATAATACTGTCATCTTTTCTATACTCCCATACATATTTATAACCAAGACTTAGTCTCATTGCAAAGCCATCATATCTGGCAGTTGATTTGCCATAGGAAAAATTTGTATTATTAGCTACATGGTCATAATGTCTCAGGCTTTCACTACCACTATCTAATATCAACCTAGCATTTACCAAGTCCCAACTTTCTCGAATTCTTCTAATGTTTGATTTTATTTTATTGATATTCATAACACATTCGTGATCAACTCTGTCCTTTGTACATCCCTTCTTAGCCAGGTCATCAGCAACATCATTCAAATGAATACCACAGTGGGAAGGTATCCACATGAAGGTAACTTCACTATCAAATGCCTTTATAACAGAAATACGTTGCCTACATTTTAAAACTATGTCTTCATCAACAGGTATTTTTGTATTTAGAGCAAAAAGAGCACTTTGACTGTCCACAAAGAAAAATACAGATTTCCTCTTTTGTACGCAATACTCCAACCCCTCAAATATAGGTATAGTTCTGCTGTTGTACTAGAACTATAATCACTTATTCTCCTGGCTATTCTAGTCTCAGGGCTAATTCCATATTAAAAAAATTCTCTTATGACAATGCCACATCCTGCCCGATTTTCAATTAAAGACCCGTCGCAATATACATGGATAGCATTGAAAACTGGGAATACCAAAATTTTTTCAAGAAATAAGCATCGTAATTCATGTGGAGCATAGCCTACTCATTCTTTTTCAAATCCAATATTTCTATTTGAACATCAACAATGTCATCATCCCATGGCTGCAATGCCACACTTCTTGGCAAAGGTATGCAATAATCCAAAGCATCATATTGCTTAAGATACTGGCATATTTTCCTTGCATATGAATTAATTTTTAAGCTTTTAGGAAAATCTTTAGCAAACCTCTCTACAATAGCTTTCAAGTATTCATCTCCACGCCTAATGAGCCTTATCGCAGAAACAATGGTTAGTTCCCGAACTCTGTGGGTTATGTTTGGAATATTCAGTTCCATGCGCATAATTTCAAGCCTAGTTGACCTAGGACCGCCTAAAACAATTCGCATGGCTTCATTTTGTAATGTCTCTAAAGGTTTTAAGTCTCTGTCTGAAAATGACGACAGAAGAGGAGCTGAATAATCTATTATACTTCTAACAGTGCTCAAGTATACCGATCTCAAAATAGGTACACCCACACCATTCCCAAAGTTTGATAAAACACGCATAGGTTTCAGCCGAGCTATACATATGTTTTTAACATAATTAATATGTTCCTTAGTATTAGAAAAACCAATATACATCCCCAGATACTTGTAACTCTGCACCTTCTGCAATTTTTCTCCATTAAACCAAAAATCCAAACCATTTGTAAGTTTTGACTGATACTTTGTTTTACCTTCATTGACCACCAGGCCCAATGACATACAAAGGTTAGACAACTCCCTTATCACCATAATCATGTCTTTCTCTGTTTCACACTGAATCAAAATGTCATCAGCATAAATTATTACTTGAGGATTTCCAGGAAATTGGTAACTGGCAATCCTGTCCATCAAAATATTAAATAGCACTGGACTCAAAACACCACCTTGTGGTGTTCCTAAATAAAAAAAATTTCTCTTCCGACTCCTCTCCTTGAAAATAAACACTACCCTGCCATCCAGTTAAATAATCTGATATCCATTTTAATAATTTACCTTTAATACCCTTGGTTATGAGACACTCCAATATAACATCTTTATTAGCCTTATCAAATGCGCCTTTTAAATCCAAAAATAATCTGCAACGTATTTTGGAGGCACTAAGACATTTAATAATGCAGTCAGTGGTACTTTTATTTTTCATAAAGCCATACAAATTATCTGACAAAAGCCCATCAATCTTATATAGTAATCTGTTAAGTACCATGCGCTCCATTGTTTTAGATAAACAAGAGGTCAGTGAAATTGGCCTAAAATCACCATTCCCTTTTGGTACTGGAACCATAAGGGCAATTTTCCACTTATATGGTAACCTTCCATTTATATATGACAAGTTAAACAGATCTAATAAAGGACTATCCTCCATAGATATGAGACAAGTGATAATATCGTACGTAAGGCCATCTCTACCAGGAGAGGTGGATTTGCCCTTTTTAACAGCCTTCAGCATTTCATTCCTAGTAAAAGGAATACAGGAATCATCATCAAGTCTCGCCTGACAATTTACCATACTTTGCCTCTTAGACCTAAGTTTCCTTAAGCAACCTTGAACATTACTAGGAAGAGATTCAAAGCTTGAAGCATAGGACCACTTATTTACGAGTTCATTGGCTTTCGATTTAGGATCTGGATGAGCAATAATTTTTCTTTTTACCCCCCTAACCTTATTTACATTTTGCCATATTTGGCCTAAATTCTTTGATAGCCTAATATCCCTCATAAAACCCTTAAAATAATCTTTTCTAACATCTTGTTTAACCTCCGTAGAAAGAGATGCAACTTCAGTCATAGTTTCCTTAAGTTTAACATTGGTAGGATCCTTACTCCATGACCTGTGGCATTTTCTTAGTAATTTATTCCAACCTTTCACAATTTTATCATTATAATATGCAGGTTTAGATACAGAATTTTTACAATTTCCTCTTCGTTTACTCAGTATTGAATCAACTACCGCTAACATATCAAGAAACCTATTCTCATCTGTTATTTTGAGTTTCTTGTACTCCTTACACCACTGTCTAACTTTGTCAATGAAATCTTGACGCTTTTCTTGACGTAGCAAATACGTTTTTCTGTTATCAACAAAAGAAATTTTTTCAATATCAAGTTCAATACCCAAAGCAAAATGGTCACTCAGCAAGGTGCATATTACCGATAAATCTGCATGAACACCGGACATATTAAAAATAATACCATAGTCAAGCCTCCCGCCTTTAATGTGCGTGGGCTCCCCATTGCCAAGCACTGTTACATTTTCAGCACCCTCTAAAAAACTGTTCAGGACAGTTCCATTATGATTCTGGAAACCAGTACTACCAAGATTAAAATGCCTTGCATTAAGATCACCCAGGAGTATAGCATCCTCAGCAAAAATTACATCGGGAAAATCGTCTATGGTTAGAGAATTTGCATGAACATAAGCATTAACTACATAAAGTTCAACATTCTTTGAGGTAATTTTAACACACAAACACTCTGTACCATTTACTTTGAAGGATGAGTGGAAAACAGCTGGAATAGGGTCTTTAACATAAGTGGTCAGACCACGACAATTATTAGAAATATCAGCTGGCAATTCAAAGGATTTGTAACCTCTAAGCAACAGTGACATACCATTAACGCCAATCTCTTGCAAAGTCAAAATATCTATATTATGAGACATAATATGTGCATGTAAATCAGTAAATCTTGTACGTAATCCATTAACATTCCATGATATGATATTCAGATCATGAGCCATTACAAGACATTTTGCCCCTCAATTTTTTAATTGAACAAAGAACATTAGTTTTGAGATTATCCTTTGGATTCATCATATACTGAACAACAGAATCGAAAACATGAGTAACATTGTCATACATATTGTCCGGGACGGCTAAAGCAACATTAGTTGTCTTTTTAACATTTCCAGACTTACTTGAAGAACAAGGTTCATTAAGCGGAGCTAAACTTTGTAACACTGTTTTAATATCCAACACAGCTTTTTTTAATTCATCAATTTCATTACGCAACTCTAGTATAAAATTACTTCTGGTCAACTCTGTAACCATACCTTCATCACCCATAGTTTCCTGTAGTCGTTTTTCTTTACGTTTTTCCCAGACGTTTTCATTATGTAATAGTACTGCAGCAGAAGATGAGACAGCAATTGCCTTGTTATTCCCAGATGCTTCAGGTCGAGAAAAGTCAACTTTGGGCCTTTTCGGGCATATCCAAGCACTGGCATTATGACCACCACCGCAATTACAGCAGCGTGGAGTAATGTTCTCCTTGGCTTTAATCTTGTCTCCGCATACTTTTGACTTGTGCTTCTTCCCACAAAACCGACACTTCTGTTCATTAAGACACTTCCAGGCCATATGTCCCCATCTACAACATTTATAGCATATCACAGGGGTTTCTTTATAAACAGCTACACGTCTATAACCCAGGCAAGATACAAATACTTTTTCAGGAGCAGGGCCCTTCATTAGAGCAATCAGCTGCGGTTTAGGCACAAGTTCTCCATAAATTTTGACCTCACGTCGCTTTACCCATATAAATCTCTCATCCACCAATATGTCTTCAGGATCAAGATAAGTAGGATAACCAAACAAAATTATTTTAGTGCGCTCGCCAATGAATTCCGATGGTTCCTCCATAGCTACATTGTCAAAGCCTTTGGTGGCTAAAAATTTAGCAGCAACATCATCCTTCACAGTAATATATGATACATTTCTATCTTCCTTGAAGAGCACTTCAAAATCTCTATGAACTTTAGAAAGTCTAACCGCCCACCGAATCTTGTCGTGAAAGTCAAAATCATTCTTTGGAAAGTAAAGCCGAGGTCGTATTGTATTTTCAAACTCATTAGAAGCACTAGGAATAGCAGCACTGTCAACTTTCTTTTTCTTATCCAACTGCACAGTAAAACTGCCCTGTTTTACTTTCCTCTTTTTTTTCCTTCCCTTTGACCTCTGTTGTAGTAGAACTGCTATCGTCACTTGAGCTAGATAACTTTAAATCCATAATTATATCCTGGTTTCTTCTATTTCCATTTGTCCTCTTCATATCTGCTAGACTTCATAGTGTTTGAAAGATAGACGCTGAATTGTGAAAACGCAGTCCCAATCAGCGAAAAACGTCCTTCCAGCACAACGGCTCTGAGCCAAGTCTCTACAAGCGAAGCGGAGCGACGCGACGGGAAGCGATGATGAGCGAAGCGATACGAAACGATTAGGTGTTTACATATAAGCAAACGGAGCGGAGCGATTAGGTGCATTTGGGCGACCTGCACCAGTCGCTATGAAGGACATGGTGAGTGCGTACCTATTGCTGGACGGTCAGCAAAAGAGGAAATACTGGGTCCATCCCATCAACCATGAGAGAGGTAAACTTGGGGAATTCCACCATCTCTTTGAAGAACTCAAAAAACATGAAAATAGATTTTTCTCCTACTTACGAATGAAATCTGCAACTTTTGAAAAATTGCACTCCCTTATAGAAGGAAAAATTTCCAAAAGGTAAGTCTAATTTGCTATTCTGTAGAGTTGGGTAATATTCAGTAGTGAGTTAAATACAATCTAAGAAAGTTAAGAAATAAAGATGAATTACCTATACTGTTATTCATTAGTAAATCATCATGTTTTGTTGAAAATATATGTAAGGAAAACATATTTTACCAGAATTGAAATTTTTTCATGTTTTATATCCCGTTACAGGACTACAAGGTTCCGTAGGCCATTAGGTACGGAAGAGCGTCTTGTGGTAACTTTAAGGTGAGGAGAAATTAAACAAATAACTTCAAAAATTATAATAGCCCACACTTTACAAAAGAGTTTTGTTTTATTGACATGACATGAATTTTTTTATAATTGCCACTTGCTAGGAGTATACAGAGTAGTATATGATGGTTGATCTGTTAGGTCCGGCAATTGGTCAGTTGGCAGGTGAGTTTCGTATGTCCGCTGGATGTTTGAAGGTCCCTGGTCACATCTAGTGTCGATTTGGTATGTTTGTTGTGCATGAGATGCTCCCTCAGCAGAATAAATGTCCATTTGTTTTATTATTGCCTTCGAAGTTATTTGTTTCAATTCAAGCTTCGTTTGTACGAGGAGTCTTCTATCTTCGATTTGCTTGAGGTCGTTGGCCAAATCCATTGCAAACACATCCAATGGATCTTTTTTTTCTTCCATTTTTTTCTTTGATATTTCAAAACTTTCTTTCAAGAGTTTGAGCTTCTCTTGCTCAGTGTCGTCAGAACATGTTTTTTTGTTTCTTTTTCGCTTTGACTGCGAAGCATCACTTGTAGAAGTTGTCGATGCCCGGTTTGTACACCTATTTTCGTATGAGAATGTTCCAGAACCCTCTAATGTTTGCTGCAACAAATCTTCCTCCTCATTTTGCGTTTCGATTGCGTCGGAGCTCTCGTCCACGTTTTCTTGTCCAGTGCATTGGGCATCCTCAGGGCAACTGGATGTCATTTGACGCCCAATAAATTCTTCTTTCATGAAAAGGAGCTTTTTGAAGAAGGGCCATGTAATCTGCGATGCCATTTCAAAGTTACTGACTATCAACAGAAGCTTCTTATTATTTGCAGGGGAAGAAAAATACGCATAACACTTTTCTCTCTTTTGTTTCAACCTTTCAGACCTCCTTAACCTAACTGGTTGTATATCATTCCCTACAATGGTGGGCGTTTGTTCAGTCTCAACATCAGTTGTTTGTGAATAGCTAACACCAAACCTCTTCAGAACCTCTTTCATATTTGGCATTGACACTTCATCCTCTGACTGATCATCCACGTCCCCATTTTCCAGAACCTTTTCCATATGAGGTACTGTGAGTTCTTCGTCCGACTGTCTATCCTCTTCGTTTATCCTTTTATCATCTTCTGTTATACTGATAGGCCTAACATTAGAGCTATGTATAACCTTACTTTCATACCCAACAGCCCTAACTTTGAACAGACCACATCTGCCATCCAGCACCTCCTCGATAACCCATTCATCCCCTTTATATTTATCCTGCAATTTAGCTCTCCCTATAATCTGATTTTCTTTAAGGAGTACTTTCTGTCCCACTTTGAAGTCATTCGTTGTCGAGTTCTCTAGTATTCGTTTTGCCTTACATTTCCAATTCCTATCTGTATTGCTTCGAGCCATTTGCCAAGTCTCCTCTTGGATCTGCCATTGATGGTCTAGCCAAGCTAACTCTGGTGCCTGCATGTCTAACGATTGAGGCTGCTTTTTCCAAACATCTACTGATAATTTAGGCTCACGACCGAACATCAAATAAAAAGGAGAGTATCCCGTTACCGAATGGGGTGTCGCATTATAAACAAATATTAAGCTTTGAATATAACGAGGCCATTTCATTTTCTTTTCTTCACTCAGAGTTCTTAATAAACCAAAAATAGTTCTGTTAAATCTTTCCACCATTCCATTCCCCTGAGGGTGATACGGAGACGTTCTAGTCTTATGAATGCTAAATTTCTTGCAAATTTCCTTGACCACGGTACTTTCAAAATTCCTTCCCTGGTCGCTATGCAGTGTATCAGGAACTCCAAATTTATAAAATATGTCCTCTATCAGTAATTTTACGACCGTCAAAGCGTTTTGATTCTTAGTTGGAAAAGTCCACACAAATTTGCTAAAATGATCAATGACAACTAAAATGTGTTCCATTCCACAACTCGACTTTTCGACAGAGCAAAAATCCATTGCAAGCAGTTCAAGTGGTCTAACAGTGGTGATATTTACGGGTAAAGTCTTTGAAACTGGCGTTTCGGGCTTGGTCATTAAGCAAATCTTACATTTCATTATGTAATCACGGATGAAACCTCCCATTCATGGCCAGAAAACTCTGCTCTCCAATGATGTCCAAGTTCTTTCAACACCCTGGTGGCCAAACGAATCATGCATTTCATGCAGACATCTGACACGCAGGTCCACCGGTAATGCCGCACTGTATCGGTAACTTCCCACGGAATCATCATCAACTTTGTATAAAACACCATCAATTAACTGTAAATTTTCTCTCTCTTTTTTCCATTGTTTTATCTCCTCCAAAATTGAAGGTTCTTCAACGTCCTCCGCCCTCCCTTCTCAACGGAAAAACAAAATATATCAGATTGACTATAGGCGATTCTCCCACTTGTGAGCTGGTCAATGTTTATGAGATTTTTGTTAAAATTAAGTATCTACCCAACGCAGAAGTGACTTTATTCAGTTCACAGTATATTTAGCATAAAAGAAATGATGATAAGTAAAGCTTCAGATTCGTTGACTTTCTTCATACTAACATTTTTCTGTTACTATTTTTCTGGTTAAATCCTAATGCAACAAAGGGCAGTTTTCACTTTTTTATTACGGTACTCATCTCATAAAGGAAGTTAAATAATCAATTTCATGATTGGGTAGGAAATGCCACTAATACTTTCCTTGTAACTGCAAAAAGGAAGGGAGAGAATAAAAAAGAACAGCTAAAAAAGTTATCCTATGATATGTTAATAAATATCCTTTTCATTAACAACACAATACCTATTAGCAACTTCCAGTTTAAAAAATGTTCACTAAAGTCAGCTCCCTCACATTCAACATCATCATAAAACTTTACATCATCAAAGAATGTTTTGTTTTTTAGTAATTAACGTTCTTTTTCTTCATCCAGAGCCTCATCATAATCACATTTTTAAAGCATCCTTAAAAAAATAACTAATGCTGTGAGCTTCTCGATTTCTCGATTCTCTCTCACACACACACACAGAGAGAGAGAGAGAGAGAGAGAGAGAGAGAGAGAGAGAGAGAGAGAGAGAGAGAGAGAGATTTGCCATTATTCCAGAGAAACCCACCAGGACGGGAGAGGAAGCCCAGAGGAGTCTGAATGTCCCCTTATTTCCGACTCTTTTCCATTAGGTCTCTTGATCGCGTTTCTTTCTTCTTGATTTGGTCTGACGATTCCGCTTCTGCAATGCAAGACATAATTGGATTTGCGGGCTCATGTGACCTTCACCATGTGGCTATAGAGAAAGTGAATTGGTATTTCAAGCCATGTAGGAGTTCTGCAGTTTATTAGGAAATCATAAATAATTTCTCTCCACAAACATTTAAGTCACAGCTCGAGTCGAAGCTGATTTTATGTGATATCAGGTACATGCGTCAATAAGTTACACAAACATTCACACACACAGACACACACACACACAGACACACACACACACACACACACACACACACACACACACACACACACACACACATATATATATATATATATATATATATATATATATATATATATATATATATATATATTGGCAGTTGATAAAGATAAATTCCCTCGCCATGGTCATTTATGATTCAACTGCTCAGTCAGAATAAACTCAGGGTTTGTCTTCCTTTGTATTCCCAATAATCCCCCCCCCCCCAAAAAAAAAAGAAAATTGTTCATAACAAATAAGCAAATAATTCTAAATTCTCTCCCTTATCTCATTCCCTTAATCTCTTCCTTTTCAGTCCATCTGATTCTTTAAAAAAAAAATAGAGAGAGAAATATTAGAAAAAAATAAATAATGTATTTATCTTAGGGTTTTGAATATGAATGGATGTTGTGCAGAAAGAAAAAAAGTGATTATTGCTATAATTGCAAAAAAAAAAGTTAAGTATACCTTAGTTTAACCAGACCACTGAGCTGATTAACAGCTCTCCTAGGGCTGGCCCGAAGGATTAGACTTATTTAACGTGGCTAAGAACCAATTGGTTACTTAGCAACAGGACCTACAGCTTATTGTGGAATATGAGGGTACATAATGAGACAAAAGTGAATGGACTGGGTACGGAGGACGGTGAGGGATAAGGAATAACTGTATTTCAGTAGTGCTAAGAAACGCAGAGTTCGGGAAAGAATAGCACTTCCGGTGAAAGGAAGACTGTGCGGATGAGTGGAAAAGCTCACCTGCATTGTCCCAGGACCTGATATGTTGAATTGAGTGTGGTATGGCAAGAAGTTGTGATGGTAAGAGTGTACCGAATGATAATAGTAGTAAGAAAGAGAATAAATGAGTTTCTTGGACAGTCTGAAATGTGGTTGTACTAAGGATTTTAATGCAAAGGTTGGTAACTGAGAAACTGACGGAGTAGCTTCACGATTGTAGTTTCTGGAGTAAATAAAAATTGATAGCATCTTGTGGAAAAATCTTAAATTGGGTTTAAAGCTGCAAATAATTACCTTCCAAAGGAATATATTCATAAATATAATTGATGACGAGCAAATGGTGAGGGAATGTTTATTATGTTTTAAATGCAGATCATATGGAATAGCAAGTTGATGAATGTTACAATGTGAAGAGGAGGGCCCGAAGGAGCACATGATATCTAAATAGTTAATGTGAAGATTAGAATAAGTAGGAGTGCGAATTGGAAAAGAAGAGTTAAAAATTTGGTATAAAATCACAGAAAACTGGGAGAGATAAGAACATATGAGCCATGGTTAAAGGCAGCAAATCCGCATTAGTTAATTATGCAATCAATTCACAAACTGTCTCAGAAGCCATTCGAAACAATGAATGGACGAATCGAAGTGGATAAGAAAGAGATGCAGACTAGATATGTTGTTTGTTTTTGTTCATTCTGCCCCTTTTGTACTCTATCTCTGAAATTGTTGTCTTCAAATATTGAGTAGCTATTGTTAGCTAGTGGGGCCCTGGCTGAGTGACTTGGTATCTTAGTTATTTGCAAAGAATCATCTTCTCTACTTTGGTCTGCTCTCTGTACTCTCTCACAGTCTCTTAGCGAGTCCTCATAGTGTTTCATTCTTTTGTCTTGATTGTTATCGTCTTTATGCTTCACTTTCATTTCTATCCTATCTTTTCCCTCTTATTCCCCACCCTCTTCCAACTCGCTGATGTTATTTTGTCGTTGTCCGAGGCCCAGACTAGTATTTTCCTTTGCAGAGCGCACCCATCTTTGAAGTTCACTATGCAATCATTCTAGTTTATTTAAGTTGAAGTACTCCCCGAGTTTTATATCAGTTTAGAAAAGTATATTACAACGGATGTCCATTTAATCTCGTTTATTTAGTATTTCCTTCCTCATAAAAACTGAGACTCTTCTCTTTAAGAAGTGTGATTACGAGATGAAAGCCATTTGCTAGATTCCAAATGTCAAGATGCTTAAAATGATATCTTTTATATAGTGGTTCTTACTGAACCGAAGCGCCTATTTTCCAAGGACGTCAACACACGAAAGAAAAAAACTCAAACTTAGAAATACAAGGGTTCAATTTGAAGAAACATCGAGGCAAAGATTTAGTAATCGTAGGGATCAATAGCCGGAATCATCATAAAGTTTATCTAGAAAGAGGAGAGGAAAGGCTTTTGTGAGCATAGCGAGTCATAAGGACACTTCATGAACTACCCCCGTGGGGGGATAGTGCCGCCAGTGCACCTCACACAATGCAATGTAGGCATTACTTAAGGTTCTTTGTAGCGTCCCTTGGGCCCCTAGCTGCAACCCCCTTCATTCCTCTTACTGTACCTCCATTCATATTCTCTCTTCCATCTTGCCATCCACCTGCTCCTAACACTTGTTCCATAGTGCAACTGCGAGGTTTTCCTCCTGTTACACCTTTCAAGCCTTCTACTCTCAGTTTCCGTTTCAGCGCTGAATGACTTCATAGGTCCCAGTTCTTGGCCTCTGGCCTAAACTCTGTATTCCATTTCATTCCATTCATAACTACCCTCTTTAGTAGCAACCAAATGGAATATCTATAATAAAGAAGTGTTTAATCATGATGGGGAAGTTCATGTGGATAATTCACAGGGCGCAAAACAGGCCAGTCCTTGCCTTGCATAGGTTGACGTTCATTTTACTGTAGATATCAAATGCGCGATGGCTAATATAGTTTAGATATTCTCATATTCCTTTGTTAAATTACTTGAACTCTAAACATGAAAACATGTACTCCAGAAACAGAGGAAAAACTGCATTTTGTTTATTTTACCTGTGCACGTTGAGCCCTAACAGTATTGGAGTCATAGAGGTTTATAGAACACAAATTTCCATTAGTTTTCAATAAAAATTTTTATCTCTTGAGCCTCTTGATTCAAAAATGTATTTTATAACTGCTCCAACGACTTGAACATTCAATTTTCTCCAAATAATTTAAGAGTATATTTAAAATTTTCATTTATCAAAAAAGGTTTTTTTAAGATTTAGGAACAAAGTCCTTGGATGTACATATACAAGTACCGTATATAGTCATGATTTAAACACAGCTATTTTATATTCAACAGCATTATGGGCAAAACGCATCAGTCGGGACGCAGTCACTTCATAGGTAATATATTTACTCACGTTGTAGTATACCTCACTATATTATTATACACATACATATATATAGGTATGCACATATATATATATATATATATATATATATATATATATATATAATATAATCACACACATATATATATATATATATTATATATATATATATATATATATATATATATATATATATATATATATATATATATATATATATATATAAAGTTGTTATCCATTAGAGAAAAATCTGATGTGAGAAAGTGTCAATCTTTATTTTGTGAAAACGCGTGCTCATATTACCCGCGGCCATTATACCCTTATCTTTTAGGAATGCAAAATCTCACCAACTGATTCCTTGGTTCTCCGATAAGAGTCATTTTTTTTTTATTAAATTGCTTGTATAAAATAACATGTTTTAGAATCAGTATTGGCACCTTATAATTTCATTTGCTCTTTCTACCTTTATTAGTAAGATATACAAAGTTTTTGAGTCTGAATATCTTGAGATAAAGAATGCGCTTAAGCCCGTTGCATAATTCATGTATTAGATATCATATAGGCCCTGAGAATATCCATGATATTCCTGGCATATTTAACTGTCACTTTTATATTTTCTTCAGCAGCTCTGTGCGTATATGTTACCAGAATGTACTTGCTTTCAAAAACCAACCTGATACTTTTTATTCGGTGTCTGTTAAGGTTGAAATTGAACAGCCGTGTCTTCTGTCTCTTTCCTGACACTGCTGATAATCGTAGTTCTCAATCTGCTTTCAACCTCACATCACGAAGGTTAGCCTACAACTAATTACTAGTCGCTCGCTTTCCAGTTTACACAATAATATAATTCTACACCTAGCTGGTAATTCTACACCTTCATACCTCTGGGTTTATCGTAACCTTTCAGTTCAGTTTTCTCAGTCAACCTCTCAATCAACAATGGAACTCTAAATCAATGCAATTTTTTTTCTCTTCCATGAACCTGCTACCTTAAATAATTATTAGTTGCTACAGAAAACATTGAAAGCAAACAGTATAACGAATCCTGTTTTCACAGTTCCGATTTTCTTACTTAGTCACTACATATGAATAGGAACTGACCATGGGTCATTTAATTTAATGTATATTGCAGTAAGCAATACTCATTATTAGGCTAAAATTAGAATTACTAATTGGCCAATAAATATTAGATTAAGAGGAGTTATGGGTAATGCATACATGTTTACAAATATGCACACTACCAAGCAAGGGGTAAATTTCAGCAGTTACAAAAGAAATTGCACTATGCAATATTATTTGCGATAATTATGTATTTTCTTCCTAATGATATGTTTTTTATTTATCTTTTGCCTGAGATGGTAGGATATATACCTGTGTATATTATATATATATATATATATATATATATATATATATATATATATATATATATATATATATATATATATATAATGTATATGTGTGTGTGTGTGTGCGTGTGTGTGTATTTTGTATGTATGTATAAATGCACATAAAAAACGATGATTGTGTTCCTAAACTGACCTGATATTTATAAAATAGTAATCTGGATAGTAATGGAATTGCTTCTTTTATCCCATTGATGTCTTCATCAGAATAGGTCATAAGACGGTTAATCTAGTTCCCTTACATAGCCCAGCAGTGCTTTAACCTCTTCTTTTACTGTTATAAACTAAAACGCGAGATACGAGCACGAGTAAATTCCTGAACTTGGCTGCGGTGAGAGCGAAGCAGCGCAAGGGTTACTCATATGTGAAATCCAAAATAGTGAAATGGAAGATAGTGGTCCGACTATTGTTACTGCCCACTCGGTCTGACTATTGTTACTGCGCGCTCGATTGGAGGAGAGATTTCTATAGCTGAACGGAAATTTCTACCATGTATCACCAAGAGAGAGAGAGAGAGAGAGAGAGAGAGAGAGAGAGAGAGAGAGAGAGGTGATGGGAGGCTCAGTGATAAGGTGATATCCTGTGGAGTTTCATGGGAATCGTTTGTTTAAATTGTAAGGCTCAGCATAAATATTTACAATGAAGATGTTACTCTCATCATGGTGCGAAATAAAAAGTATCAGAGAGTGCATACCTCTGCCAGCATCAAATACCAGTGAAAACATTACTCTTATTGATTAAAATTTAGTAATATTCCTCATCAACACCAAGCCTTACATGTTCCCAGGAGACATTACGTCCAGCCATTTTTTCGTCCCAGAAGTAATTGTCAGATTCTAATATCCATGACGTAATTAGTAGCTACCTAAAATATGATTATCTTAAAAACTCGAACATATTTTTAGTTTAATCTTGTTAACAGTCAGATAAAGAAGCAAACAGAGAGACAAGCAAACAAAGCAAGCAAACACCGATCTCCCTGACGGATGTATTTACTTGCGAAGTTGAACCAGACGGATGTTGGGTTGGAAAGAGCGATGATAGAGGAAAGAAATAGAGAGAAAGAGTCATATGAAAAAATGAAAGTGAAGTCAGTTGTTGGCGAAAGGTTTAGGGAGGGAAAAGGGAGAGTCTTGCGAACATCGCAGCAAATGGCAAGTTTAAAAGCAACTGTGAATGAAATTCTAGTTTTGCTTTGTGAATGGTCGTGTCACAATTGCTTGCCTTTTTCCTCTCCGGTTTCAATAATTGATGCTTTCCCTTTGTCTCTCCCGGGTATATTTTTACTCCAGTGTTCAACCTTTCATAATTCTCTCTTTCTCTCTCTCTCTCTCTCTGCATATATATATATATATATATATATATATATATATATATATATATATATATATATATATATATATATATATGTGTGTGTGTGTGTGTGTGTGTGTGTGTGTGTGTGTGTGTGTGTGTTTTATGGGCTGAGTTTTCCTCTTTCACAATTTTTGTTGTAGATGATCGCCTTTGTGGCATTGACTTCTTTGAGACTGACTTTTTCATATTTTCTCACTTCTGCTTTAAATCTTTCTTCAAAATTCGGGATAAGGACACACAGTCCGGGTGTGGTTCCATTTTTTCCATAAGCAAGAACTAGGCACAGTAACATCCTCCATTCTATTTATAGCTCCAAGAGGACGGCAGTTTGGGATCGGGGGGGGGGGGGGTTGCTATTACCTTTATTTACAATGCTTAGTTTCCTAGGGGGTGGTTATTTTTTTACATTATATATACATATGTTATTACATAGTGTAACTACATTATTGTATTAGTTTGATATTCTGCTTCTACTTCTTATATTGCTAATAAAATTATTAATTTCTTCGTCTTTGGTTCGGGCTGGGTTTGTTTTGGCGATGACCTTGACCCTGTCTCCTGTCCTTCCATCTGGACGTTTAGCTTGGGCTTGCTCGTTGTTATACACACAGCTTCTGTTATTGTCATGTCCCGATATGTATTGCATTTGTATTTTATTCTGGTGCTGCCTATCAGTTCTTTTAATGATGGTTTCTTGTCGTGCTTGTCTGTGTAGTGTTGAAAGATGGCTCCCGTGTTTCTGTGTACCATTAATCGCCGTCTGAGTGTATTTGACATCCTACCGATGTAGTTTTCACTGGAAGGTCTGCATTCCCCCTCTGGACAAATACATTCATAAACAACATTGGTAGTCATCTCCTTCGGCGTGGGTCCACAGGTGGTGTTTTTCATTACTATGGATGCCAACAGGTTGGGCAGGGTTTGCAATATACCCGTATGTTTATGTTGGTGTAGGGGGTTCGCGGCTTGACTCCCTTCTTAATCATGTTCTTGGTGATGCTGCTGCTGTTGTTGTTTTTGTTGTTAAGATTAGTCTGGTAATATATTGTTATCTGTTGTCCTATCTCCTTGTTATGTTGCCTTGTTGCGGTATTTTGTTGGTTGAAACGGTAAAAAAAACTTTCGTATTTCTGATTGTATCATTTTATCTACAACGAATACAGCAACATCATCAAGTGTTCCGTCAATATTCTTTCACATGTTACCCATGGGAAAGGAATATTTGTTAGTGACTGAAAAGTGAGTAAATAATAAATGGCGGCAAGTAGTATCTAATCTTATTTAGAAGACAATACCATTGTATTTTGTTTCATTTCACTTCATCTCGGGCCGTCAGTACATCAGTACATTCAGTAAAATCGCCCCCCCCCCTCAGATAGATAAATCGATAGTTAAATAAACAGGTAGATATTTAGATAAATAGGTAGACATTAGATAGATAAATATATAACCAGATAGATAGACAAAGAAATTTTATCTGCAAAAGAATACCTAAACGGCTTCGGAAGAAAAGACCAAAAGAGGAAACGATATCAAACGGTTTCAATCAAGCTGCCTTTCCGAGCCCATAAAACCGCTACCAAAGGCCCATTATGGCTGAACCATATATCGAAAGTTTGTTAGGACCCAATCATAGATCCTAGGTCTAGACCTTGCATAGATCATTCTTCGCTGAGGGGAAACAATAAAGAGATGAAATTGGTCCTACTCAATTAGACCATCCCGATATCGTGCTGTCGTTATTATCGTTCCATTTACGCGATGTGATGTTATTTTGTCTTAATTTCATCAACCATCGCTTCGCTGTAGTGAATGTGTTGTCATTTTCTTAGCATAGCAAAGTTTCTGAACTAAGTTCGTAAAGTGCGTAATTTTGTACACTTGTAACCAAAATGGCGTCTTCTACCTGTTTTCAATAAGACGATCTACGATTAAGGTAAAGTCAAATCTTCCGTAGATAATAATGAACCTATTCCTGCAATTCAAGTTAAGAATATAATCCAAGATGGAGAAAGAATAAAAAGAATTATATGAAAAAGAACTCAAAACTATATTAAGGCTCCGTGTTAATTGCGACATTTATATACTTATTCCTTTTAATTGAAAAGAATAAACAATAAAAGTAAGACGGGAACTCCAAAGTTACTTCCCGGAAGGGATGTTTGGGCGATATTCACAGCACAGTGTTAAAGACATCGGAATGCTTAGCGCAAATTTTGTTCTTTAGTTCATTAATAGGTCTATATGTGGATAAGAATGTTCTATACGATAATCATATTTAGATATATATATATATATATATATATATAAATATATATATATATATATATATATATATATATATATATATATATATATATATATATATATATATATATTTATATATATATATATATATATATATATATATATATATATATATCTAAATATGATTATGTATATATTTATATATTATACGTATATTTATGTATATAAATATGTTATATGCAGATATATATATATAATTTGTATTTATATATATGGTTATATATATACATATATATATATATATATATATATATATATATATAAATATGTATATATATATATATATATATATATATATATACATACATACATATATACATATATATATATATATATATATATATATATATATATATATATATATATATATATTGTATATGTATATAACCTGATAGACAGAAGTAGATTATGCGTGAGTTCTGCCTGTATATAAACATGGTTCCATCAAAAAACAATTTACCCATATAACACATGTCACTTTTAAAATCTGCAAAAACTGCTTGCGCCCTTCGATGAAAGCGGCTCATTTCTGGTCTTTTAGTTTTCTGTAAAAGAAAACTATTGTGCCGACTATGCCTGTCCGTCCGCACTTTTTCTGTCCGCCCTCAGATCTTAAAAACAACTGAGGCTAGAGGGCTGCAAATTGGTATGTTGATCATCCACCCTCCAATCATCAAACACACAAAATTGCATTCGTCTAACCTCTGTAGTTTTGATTTTATTTAAGTGCAAAGCTAGTCATAATCGTGCATCTGGCAACGATACAGGCCACGCCACCACCCGGCCGTGGTTAAAGTTTCATGGTCCGCGGCTCATACAACATTATACCGAGACCACCGGAAGGTAGATCTATTTTCGGTGACCTTGATTATACGATGTACAGAAAACTCGACTGCGCCGAAGAAACTTCGGCGCATTTTTTACTTGTTTTCCTTCTTTTCCTCATTATTTCGGTACCATTTTTTCAAGCTTGGATGTGTGAAACGACTGAATTGCGAATGTAAACTTATCATAAATTACAATACTAAAGCAATAAATTAAAATCAGGAAGTAGATGGACAGCTGAACCACAGACACACTTGATTTGAGATCCATGTTGATAGTTAAAGAATTGTGAGAGGCAAAGGATCAGATTATGGTCACAAATTCACAAAGAAAGTACCTGGCAATCTTAATGTGTCTTCATACCTTAGCTTAGGAAGCAAACTTTCAGGTGAATTGGTAAACACTGTCGCCGGGCATCTCATCGACCGCGACGGAGAACAAGGAGCAATGTAACCTTTAATTTGCCTGGGCATTTTTGTGCCACACTCTGCGAACCCACAAGCAACAGTAAACATAACGTATTTAGTGTCTCGGGATTTTGAAGCCAGAGAGGCTGATTGGAGGAAAAAAGGATGCCAGACAAACTAAAGTGGTATATCAGTGAAGTTTGGGAAATAAGAACAGTTTTCATTCGTTTTCGATTTGACAGGACGTGAAGACCGAGGACCTTTCTGTAAAACTAGTGAAAAAATGCGATCGCGTTGTCTGCGTAGCCGCTACAGCGTATAATCAAGGCCACCGAAAATAGATCTGTCTTTCGGTGGTCTCGGTATAATGCTATATGTGCTGCGAGACATGAAAATTTAACCACGGCCCGGTGGTGGCCTATCCTATATCGTTGCCAGAAGCACGATTATGGGCTAAATCTAACCTTAAATAAAATAAAAACCACTGAGGCTGGAGGGATGCAATTTGGTATTTTTGATGATTGGGGGGTGGATGATCAAACTACCAATTTGCAGCCCTCCAGCCTCAATAGTTTTTAAGATCTGAGGACGGACAGAAAAAGTGCGGACAGGATAAAGTGCGGACGGCAGACAAAGCCGGCGCAATAGTTTTCTTTTACAGAAAACTGAAAAAGATTTCTTTCATTTTTACATAATAAAGAATCAGCAAAAGAGCTTCACCTCAGGACAACACAGCAGAAAAAACGGGAAAGGGAAATGGAAAAGAAACAGTTGTTTCAGCACGATAAAAATGGTATGACTGATGGAAAACAAAAACATTTCGTTGTAGGGACGAGAATACAAAAGGAAGGAAATAAGGAACAAAAGGGACTAGAACTAATACAAAAGCGGATCACCTGTACTTTATATATATATATATATATATATATATATATATATTATATATATATATATATATATATATATATATACACGACCGGAAAGGAACCATTGTTCGAAAACTGAAGAGAGTTGCGTGTGAATGGTTTATATATATATATATATATATATATATATATATATATATATATATATATATATATATATATATATTATTAATTTATTTATTTATTTATCGATATAAGTGTCGGTATCAGGTAACACACACGTACACCCGCGCGCACAAACACATACACGCTCATACACACACACACACACACACGTCTGGATATAGGTTAGGGTACTAATGGGTTACTTTTGCTAAAAATTCAACAATATGGGTTTGAGACTATATTTTTATATTTAATTCATGACATCACCACTTCTTAAAGAATCAGTCATGCTCGGTATAATTTGTCACCGCACCACCCTGTCATAGCACAGTATTCAACTATCAATATTCTGCTAAGCAGAAGCATGTTATCAACAAGGTTTCATGGAAACCGGGAATTCTGTTGTCTGATCTGTTGTACTGTATTATGCAGTAAGAATGGAGTAGATAGTATATACTGATATCTGTCATAATAGAGCAAGTATGTTTCTAACTATTATGACTACGCTGGCGGGTAAAATAAGCTGAGGACAACAAATTAATAAAACATCACGACACATTCACAGATATACAGTATACATATATTCAAAGTTGCTTAGAAGTACATCACTTTCTTTTCATTTTGGATGAAAATATGCCTTGTTGAAAACACGCTTCTGGTTAACAAAATATTGATAACTGAATACTGTACTATAACAAAATATACGGGGGCATAGCTGATTCTTTAATAAGTGGTGATACCATGAGTTAAATATAAAAATATGGTTTCAAACTCACATTGTTGAACTTTTAGCAAAAGTATGATACCCTTACACATGTCTAGACGTGTGTGTGCGTTTGGGTGTATGTGTCTGCAATGTGATGCCAACTCTTACATCAATACCTACACCACAATTACCAAAAACAAAAGCAAAAATATTGATGAAATTAATAATGAAAATAAGGAGATATATTTACAAACGAAAAAAATATAATCATACGTTTTGATCCAAACACTTCGGATTGTTAGGTAATAAAGCTTTCTGCACTATAGCAATAGGAACTGCATTCCAAGTGTGTTGTAAGGTATGAGGAACTAAAGGGGTCTTCCACGTGACCCGCCATGCATGCGGAACGGAGTTAAATTGAGGAGAAGATGAAAGGAGGAGGAACGAAGTGGGTGTCGAGAAGCGACAAAGCAAATCTGAAAACAATTCAATAATGCTCCCTCGTGTGACCTTGTGGCATTTGTTCTGGGGGCTCTTAAAGATACTGCCGTGACGGTGCGTGGGCAAATATATTTTAATTGCTCTGTCTATATATGTACAGGGAATATGCGAAAACCAGGGATTTCGCGAAATCCCTAGGGAATTTGTGAAATGAGCATTATGATTAGGACCATTTGATCCCCGAGGGCTAGTACTAAACATGGCGAAACAATGATTCACCTACACTGTTTCGCCCTGTTTAGTACTACCCACGGGGATGTTTAGTACTAACCTTGGGGATCAAATGTCCCTAATTGCATTTGATCCCTCAGGGGCTAGTACTGAACATGGCGAAACATTGTAGATGAATCACTGTTTCGCCATGTTTAGTACTAGCCCTCAGGGATCAGATGATCATAAGCTAAATGTTCATTTCACAAATTCCCTAGTGATTTCGTGAAATCCTTGATTTCACATATTCCATGTAACACACACCACACACACACACACACACACACACACACATATATATATATATATATATATATATATATATATATATATATATATATATATATATATATATATATATATATATATATATATATATATATATATATATATATATATATATATATATATATATTGTTACGTGTGAGAGTCTTGGTTGATCATGTATTATTCAATTTACGTAAATTTTACGGCCCTGCAAACCAAGATTACACGTAACCTGTCACTTGAAGCCAAAAGTTAACCTCAAAGACAGACGTTAATTAGCCAAAGGTTGCCAGTTAAGGGTTATTAACCTTAACAAAGAATATTTGAGATGAATTTGATTTTAAACGCAACGGTTCTCCCAAACATTCGGACGCGAGGCATACAAAAGCATCGAGATTTAACCTGATTTTGCTTACCCTAAATCCTAGGTATTTTACTGGAATAATGGGGTTGAAGCTAGCAATAAAATAATTTGACCTAATCTAGACTTCGTGAACACATAGACCGTAAGTGGTGGCTGAAGGGGGAACAAAGGAAATTTGAAATACAGAAAACAAAGGATAAAAGAATGGGCGAAGTTTTGAACAAAAAGCGACTGTACCTTAGGACGAACGTTGTGCGCATCAACGACCGACGTGGAGTTCTTGCAATTGTGTCTTCACTTCACTAATAGAATAATAGACAAAGAAAGGGGGAAGAGGTCCAACTGGACGTGTTATCTCTCCGAAAGCTTGGTTCTCTCTCTGAAGTTCTCGGACCGGCCTAGGTCAACAACAGTCACCCCAGGTGTCCACGTTCTTGTTTTCAAAACATTCGCCATGAGACAGGTAGGAAGGAAAAAGGGACCTTAGGACCACCTATTCTTAAGGCTGATAGGGAAATTTTCCTATAGGGTAAAAGGCCTAACTTACCTATCCCGTTCCCCAACGGACGTTAAGGTTTGAACTGAAGACGCACCTATATAGACAATGTCTTTTCCCGGTCTCAGTCAGGCTGATATTTTTACAATCAAAAGTTACGAGGGCGAACAGCAGTAATATTTGTAAAAGCTCCCCCCCTTAAGAGGGCCTTCACTCCCTTTTCGGGCGTGAAGGTCTATACTAAGCAAGCTGTTCGCCTCTCGTAGGTTACTCTCCTTCCCCTGAGCAGATTAGTCCTGGTTAGCCTACCTAGCTACAGAACTACCTAACCCTAGATAGGATATGAGCTATAATCACTACTTAACCTAATTCTAATAGTACTAGAAGGTGCTCACGGTTATTATAGGCTACCTCCTACAATCATGATGTGTTTTAGACCTAGCCTAGTGGTACATTCTATGATATTCCCTAGCCTAACCTATCCTAACCCGACCGTAGCACCCACATAAGAGTTAATATTCTAACTAAATTACAACATGGTTTATGTTTAATACAATTAATAATTACTAGTTAATTCATGAGGGTTGCCTCATATGATAAATGGGTGCCTCACTGAGGTCTTAGGCCATGCGTGTCACGAGCATCGTGGCTCGTTTCACAATAGTTAAGATTACTGAAATTAGTTAGGCTACTTACATGATTACTGCGGCTCGGTGGTAAGTGGAAAGAACAAGGCTACTAAATTGATGTACTGTACTTCAAGGTGGCCTAGGCTAGGTACAAATAGAAGGAAGAGATCACACTGGCTACCTTCTCTGGGCAAGGGGCCAGGATCACTCTTAGATGTTAGGGCACTAGTGCCAGGATGAGCTTATAGCTTCGCAACTACTGGGCTCTCTTCCGCCCCTTCTTCTTCTTCTTCGGTTTCCTCCAAGGCCTATCAGTAGCTGGCCTAGCAGGTGATGAGAGCACCGACTCCGGGGACAGGCCAGAAGGGCTAGCGGGCGCGAAGTCAGGGGCAACTGCAAAAGCTGCGGGAGGACTCCCTACTCCGGCTGCTGCGACAACCGGAGCGAGAGCGATCTCGACTTCTGCGTCCGAGGATGCCAGTTCCTGGTCTTCCAAGGGAGGGGTACCATTTCGATCCTCCAGGGGTTCATCCCCTGGAGTCAAATTTTGCAAAGAAGAATCTTGCAAAGAAGTTTCGGGTGCTGGAGGCTCTCCAGTCGCGATGATCAACTGCATGGGGAATCCTAAATCTCCCGGAGGAGGATTCGCCTCATGATTTAGACCCGGCATAGGGGCCTTTTCCATTGGTAGCTCAACGTCCGTGGCGGACGGAGTCTGGCACTGCTTAGTGCTCGCAAGTGGCACTGGCAGCAGTTGAGGGTCAGGCATGCCTGATGAGTGGTCCGGAGGTGCAATACCTCTCGGACGACTTGGGTTTGGCTGCGGCAGAGATTCCTGCCCCAGCAGGAGATCGTAGCCTCTCCTAGAGTTTTGTTCGGGGGCGTCCGCTGGGCGTTGCTTGCTTGGGCAGCCCTCCCAATTTGTGGAGTGGTCTGCCCGCTTGCACGTCCTGCAGCGGTACTGCTCCTCCTGAATCTCTCTTCGCGGAGGGGGAGGACCTCTTGGTGGGCCAGCCCTTCGCGATTGGAGAGGGCTAGGCCGGAAATAGGTTGGGTGGTGCCCCTTCCGCGGACCACTTTGGTGGGCGGAAGGTGGAGGTTTGTCATGGTTGAGAGTTTTAGATGGGGCCTCCGTGGAGGAGGTAACGTGGCTGCGGAGTGGCGTTGGTGACGGGCTTCCGCAGAGAAGATCCCGACCCAACAAGAAGGCCACTCCGGGCCGAATTCCACCTACCACGCCGAGGCGGTGGGGTATCGTGCCCCAAGGTGTCATAACCTGGAGTTGGACAGTAGGAACGGTGATGGTGTGGCCCTCTATCCACTTCATTTCCCACCGGGTTTCTTCGTCAACCATGGCACCGGCTGGCACTTGGGCCCTAGTGATCAGGCTAATGTCTGCCGCAGTGTCTACTGTGACCGGAAGGGTCACTGGCAGGCTAGTGCTCTGAAGAGGGGCCACCGAGATGAACTGGGTTTCCAGTCTCTCGGGGTAAAGGATCCGGTGCGGACCAGCAGCAGAAAATGAAGTGCTGATTAGGTTGACAAATTTGGTGGCGGGGACATGATGTGGACAGGCCGGAGATCCAGCATTGTAGTGGCTAGCAGCCCCACAGGATTTGCACGGGCCTTTTGGATGGGCTCGGTGGCCTGCAGTAACTGTTGGAGGAGAGGGCTGAGCGGATGAATCGGGAGTGGAGTTCTGGCTGGTAGGGTTAGGCTGCTTATTAGTGCCGAGTTTGTATCGGCACTCAGCTTCAGCGTGGCCCCCCTTCTTGCAATAGTTGCACAGGGTCTTGCTAGGCAGTCCATTCTTCGGGCGAGTGGAGTTCGAGAGGTAGGCCGGAGGGATGATTCGCTTCTGAGAGGTGCTATGCGACTGATTGAAGGTTTCCCACGAATCAGCCATGCGACAAGCTTCCATAAGTGTGGAGGGCTGTTTATCGTTAAGATATACTGCAAGGGGCCCTGGCACACATTGGAAAAGGTCTTCTAGCATGGTCCGATTGAAGAGATCCTCAAACGTCGTGCAGGCCAAGGAGTCGAACCAGCGCGTACCGGACTGGGTTTTGTGACATGCCCATTCCGTCCAAGACCAGCCGACTTCCTTGGCAAGACCTCGGAACCGTTGTCTCCATTTTTCTGGGGTTATCTCGTAGGCCTTGGTAATGACTCTACGAACTTCCGCCATGTTACCTCTCTGGCTCTTCTCCAGTGAGCGAAGCGCTGCCTTGGCTTTTCCCTCCATATGCTTGGCTAGTATTAAGGCTCTCTCCGTCTCCGTGGTGCTGTAGTTATCGAAAAGAGCCTCGATCTCCTCCAGCCATGCTTCTGGCTCGTCCTCAGTCCACTTGGGGACTAGAGAATTGATGCTCGAAATTGGAGCGTTTGATGCAGCAGGTGTAGGACTGGAGGCTTGATGGCTAGCCATAGCTTCGGCATTCTCCATTTTCGCTCTCTCAAGCTCGAGCTCCTTCTCCTTTAGGGCTAACTCGGTTTCCTTGCAGGCTAACTCATGCTGTCTCCTTCTTTCTTCTCTTTCCTCTTCATATTGCCTTTGCTCGGCTTCATACTTCCTCTGCTCGAGTCTTTCTTCCTTCTCCCGCTTGGCCAAGTCGTCCACTTGCTCCTTAACCCAGGTAGTAAGTTCCGAGCCGGTGAGACCTGCCGCCGTCCCCAGCCCCAGGAAAGTTTTATAATGCTCTGCTGCCATGGTTCTGGTGGGGAAGGGCGTCTAACCGGGTCGACGGGGCGTACTTGGGCAGCGAGGAAGTGTCTCTTCAAATGACGTGGCACCCTTTCAAAAGGTGGCACTGTAGTTTGGGTGTGCCGTGTACAGGTCACACTGGTGGCACTCAGTATCCCTAGGCACTGGTGCAGGTTAGGTCCCAGAAGAACTTTCTCTTCTGTGTTCCCTTTTGGTTTTGTTTTATTTACTTTTTCTGGATTCTTGCTTGGTGGCACTTATGGTGCCAATGTGTTCCTAGGGACCCTCTACTGGAGTCCAACTAGGCTATATGGGAGGAAAGGCACTCTACACCCCCTGCAGAGTGCAACAATCGAATGAGAGAGAAAGGGAAGGTAAAAGAGAGAGAGAGAGAGAGAGATAGAGAAGTAAGCTATTCCAGTGATGAGTGCTGCAAATTATTGGCACTGTGGAATAAAGTGAATTTGGGTTTTTTTTTTTTTTCTTAAAGATCCTCGTGAGTGGCTGGTCCCAGTGCTGGCCCCTTCTTCTTTCAGAGGGTGAAAACTACTGTTTGCTTCGGTCTGGATAGCAGGCCTCACTCGTGACCGACAGTTTATCACTGTATTGTAATTACTCTTAACTTGTCCTCATCTATTGTGGGACAGAGGTGTTTCTTTTATTTGGTTAAAGTATTCGAATTAATTAGCCTAGTGTCGGCCGTTCTTTCTTTGAAGAGGGTCACGTACACTTAGGTTAGGAATGCTTACTTGAATGACGAGAGAGAGAGAGAGAGAGATTTTCAATCAGCGAATTTCTTGCTGCTTGAGAACATGTAAACAAAGATTTTATACATGCACAATGGCATGGATCTTAATAAAATGATATAGATGCGTCGTCTTGGCTTCCTCAGGGATTACTTTATTATCCTAATTTTCCCGGGAGCCGACGTCACAAAAGTTTATCGTAAAAATTTTAAATTTTCTTTATATGATTTTATAGTAGGTATTCGTATAGGAACTTGTTATTACTCCTAACTAAGGCCTAACTTTCCCTGCCTAAATTATCTTTTGGTTTTTTCCTAGCTAAGATATTAGGAGGTGGGTTCGCTACGAAAAGCAAAAAAAAAACAATATATGCCCCAAGAGTGGCGGGGAGCAGAGTCGAGGTCACAATAACAAGGTCGTTGAGATGGCGGCCAAGGTCCCGTTAGGCCTAAATTTCAAACCTTGGGCGGCGCGAAAACGTCAAATGGCGGTTCCTCTCACCAACAGTTCAACAATTCTGAATACCCGCGCAGACACAGCGGAGGAATCAAAATGGCGGTTATTTTCTTTTTTGCACCAAATTCAAAACAACGAACGAAACAAATGCAGGTATCCAGATTTTACTTTAAATATACCAATCATGCATAGCGTTTTACGTTACGGATGGAAAACTAAATTACCAAACAACTTTGTGTCTTTTGTTATCGTATTCCTCACCCGGAGATTAAACAAAAGAATGAAAAGAGAGATGCTGGCTTGCCTGCGTAAATTTACGTTGTTGAACGGTACCTTTATTGTAAAATTACTATTTCAGTTCGTTTGCTACTTCACTGACACGGTTTTTTGAATGATTCCCGCTATATGCAAACAATAACGATCGGAATTGCCGACGCGATTACTACATTACTTTGTGTACATGAAACAGGCTCCGCTTTTTCCGGCCTTAAGATACGTTACTTGAACGACTTCTCTCACGGTCCGAACACGGTAAAATGCCCTTTCTTAAACGACACAAATTGTGATTCGCTCTGCTCTCGAGTTGCACCCTTTCCTACGCTAATTCTCGCTACACTTGTTATACTATTCTCTTTACTGCTTATTATTATGCCTCGTTCCTTGTTTGGAAGAATGGAATGGAGTTCGATATCTGACTTTTATTTTTTTATTTTTATTTTTTTTATTTTTTATTTTTTTTTTTTTTGAATTAATGTAATTTAATTTCCTTTTCTCCAGATTCTTTCTCTAAAATGTACTTTAGATTCTACGCAAGGTCGCCAATGTTACGTGTGAGAGTCTTGGTTGATCATGTATTATTCAATTTACGTAAATTTTACGGCCCTGCAAACCAAGATTACACGTAACCTGTCACTTGAAGCCAAAAGTTAACCTCAAAGACAGACGTTAATTAGCCAAAGGTCGCCAGTTAAGGGTTATTAACCTTAACAAAGAATATTTGAGATGAATTTGATTTTAAACGCAACGGTTCTCCCAAACATTCGGACGCGAGGCATACAAAAGCATCGAGATTTAACCTGATTTTGCTTACCCTAAATCCTAGGTATTTTACTGGAATAATGGGGTTGAAGCTAGCAATAAAATAATTTGACTTAATCTAGACTTCGTGAACACATATACCGTAAGTGGTGGCTGAAGGGGGAACAAAGGAAATTTGAAATACAGAAAACAAAGGATAAAAGAATGGGCGAAGTTTTGAACAAAAAGCGACTGTACCTTAGGACGAACGTTGTGCGCATCAACGACCGACGTGGAGTTCTTGCAATTGTGTCTTCACTTCACTAATAGAATAATAGACAAAGAAAGGGGGAAGAGGTCCAACTGGACGTGTTATCTCTCCGAAAGCTTGGTTCTCTCTCTGAAGTTCTCGGACCGGCCTAGGTCAACAACAGTCACCCCAGGTGTCCACGTTCTTGTTTTCAAAACATTCGCCATGAGACAGGTAGGAAGGAAAAAGGGACCTTAGGACCACCTATTCTTAAGGCTGATAGGGAAATTTTCCTATAGGGTAAAAGGCCTAACTTACCTATCCCGTTCCCCAACGGACGTTAAGGTTTGAACTGAAGACGCACCTATATAGACAATGTCTTTTCCCGGTCTCAGTCAGGCTGATATTTTTACAATCAAAAGTTACGAGGGCGAACAGCAGTAATATTTGTAAAAATATATATATATATATATATATATATATATATATATATATATATATATATATATATATATATATATATATATATATATATATATATATATATATATATATAATGTCTATATGTGTGTGTGTGTGTGTGTAGCATTTTACCATCGTAGGAGGTGTAGGTAGAAGGCATTGCAATTCCTGTTTTCTACATGTTTATATTAATATGAGGTTGCTTTCCTTACATACCTTTGTGCTTTTACTCTTAACATAGGTTTGGATGTGTGAAATTCCGGGTGAAATGAAGCATTATTTTACGATAGTCTCCTTTATCGCTGTTAGATAAGCTGAATGACAAAAAAACAGTGAGTAACAAGATAAGGTGAGGTTTCTGTAGGCTGAAAAAAAATATTCAACCACAAGCAGCCGGTTCATTTAAGACAAATTCGACAAGGAAGCCAATTTTCTTTAAAAATACAATTCTAACGTTTCATAATTATGCAAAATTTAATGTTTAAATATAAAAGAAATGATACGGCTTTTGCTCTTTGCGGGAAAGTGTATCAAGTATCAACCGCCTAAACACCTGCACATTAAACCAGAACTTAACCTAAACTAGTGGCTGTAATAGTTGTCTTGTAGTCCTGTGGTGAGAGAGAGAGAGAGAGAGAGAGAGAGAGAGAGAGAGAGAGAGAGAGAGAGAGAGAGAGAGAGAGAGAGATTTCGTTCAATCATGTCTTTGCAAACAGTTTGAAGTATGCCAAGGTATAATAATCCATTGTATTGACCCCACTAATGATAGAAGTACAATACGAGTGCATTAAAATTAGCAGTATGAAAAAAATGCCTATTAGAATTTGGCCGGAAAGTATACTTTTTTTCGGTAATTTCTAGTATGCTTTTTGTATGTTATTTTACTAGCAACCATTCTTGTAAGAAATACATGTATTCTGTAGCTGGAATATCAATGTGGAGTTTATTTGGTCCCTCAGCAATATAACTTCCCCTCCAGTACGTGTGTGTGTGTGTGTGTAAAGAGAGAGGGAGAGACAGAGAGAGAGAGGATGAGCCTCAAAGAAGCCGAAAAAAGCCAACGACACATCAGCCAAACACAAAAAATCCATATGGGAAAAACAATCGAGCTAAGAGTTTTGACGTGTGGGAAAGGAAGAAGGGTTCACTGCTCACCTGCTGCATAGTAATTGTTCTGATGAAGGAATATTCTCTCTCACACCACCTCCCTTTCGTATGCAATTCACTAACGAGCTATTCAAGTCCCGCTATTGTTCTTTGCCATTTCGACTTCTTGCATGAGAAAATAGCTACAGATGGACAAATAAATTTGTTCGTCCTTTTTAATTGAACAAAAAATATGACAAAATATGACATCACCTCACGAATTCTCATAAAATCTTAGAATTTCACATAATACAAAAACGGGCAGAAGCAAAACTCTGGCACAGAATTTTGCGTGTGGCCCATTTCAATTTTCTCTTTTGAGCGAAGCAGTTTTTAAAATGAAAAGTTGCCAGAACGCCAGAAACGTGTTCAGTAGAATTGAAGATTGCCCAAGCATTTCTGTCGTCACTTTTCGTTCAATATTGTTCAGTCTGTAACATATACAGCTGGGACAGAAAATAGTCGTCCGAGAGTTTTGAAACCTGTATTGACCCTTTTGGTCAGTTGTGTAATGGCCAGCTTACCTTCTGTCACCTGGCTCCTGCGAGGAAGAAGAAAATATTCATTGAGATGGCTATTTGTCTGTCCGTCCCACTTTTTCTGTCTGCCCTCAGATCTTTAAAACTACTGAGGCTAGAGGGCTGAAAATTGGTATGTTGATCATCCACCCTCCAATCATCATTCATACCAAATTGCAGCCTTCTAGCCTCAGTAGTTTTTATTTTTTAAGGTTAAAGTTAGCCATGATCGTGCGTCTGGCACCGCTATCGGTGCCAACAACACATGCCACCACTGGGCCGTGTCTGAGAGTTTCATGGGCCGTGGCTGAGAGTCTCATAGAGCATTATACGCTGTACAGAAAATCGATTGCGCCGAAGTTTCTTCGGCGCATTTTTTACTTGTCATATTTCTTGTCACTAAGAAAATAGAATTATACCTGATTTCTCCACACTTGACTAAATATGTGAAAAATCATTAACTGGACGTTAATTAGCATCTCAGTAATGACAGGAGAGTCAGATTCACAATGAAGTTTCTGATTATATTTTACTTGAGTGCCACGTCCTTGTGTCAGCTTAACAGTCTTTGTTTATACTTCCATGACAGATTAAGTGTTCGTTATTTTAAAACGTTTGGTACAAATTCAAATTCAACAATTGTGAGAGATCCTGTTTTATCAACGGTATGGGAAGGTCAACTATTATTGACTGTCTACGCATTTGTAGTTAGCTTTTTTACATTATTTTCTACAATACCATCATAGTCTACTACGTTCGTGTTTTATTACAATTACTTTTCTAACATATCGAACATTTTTCCTGTTTTTTTTTTTTTGCCATGCCCCTGAATACTTTTCTTCTACTTTATTTCAGCCTCGGAAGATACCAAAATAAAATGTTGTTCTTAGATCTCCATGTAGCTGTCCTATTATTGGACAATATATATATATATATATATATATATATATATATATATATATATATATATATATATATATATATATAATAATTTGTGTGTATAGATAAATGTATATATATATATATATATATATATATATATATATATATGTGTGTGTGTGTGTGTGTGTGTGTGTGTGTGTGAATGACAAAAGAGTGAGGATTCCAACCTTGTTCGCCACCCTCCTGTTAACAACCACCGTCTGCATCAGGAAATACCGAAATACACTAGAACTGCCCAACGTGAAAACGGCCCTTTCCCTTTGTTAGGGAATGGACTTCGACTCTATATGTGTTAACAAATGGAGAGGCAAATGAATAGACAAAGGGACTGGTCTAAACCATGAAAGAGTTATAGTGAGCGCAAGCTTTACAAAACCAAGCCAACGCAGTGTATTGTCAGTTTAATAATTATGCAGGTGTTTTCATTGAATATGGAAAAAAATGATAAAATGTAAATGAAACTAAGGTCACCGGTATAAATCCAGGAGATCGAAGCAATAACGTATGGTAAAATATGTGACTTGTGTGAAGAGTATAAAATAGTATCAGAAAATCAAGTTATAAGTATTTTTCTAGAAGTAAATCTCAAAGAAAAAACCCAGAAAAGTACCGAAGGCTTTCAAACTAAAACATATACGATTTCAGATTTGTTTTGCGTTTAATGGGGATCATGGTTCAGGACATACGTGGTGATTATACCCTGACAAAATTATATATATTTTTTTTAATATAAGAAAATTGAAGTAATGGAATAATGTTCATCTTGTAATACTAGAAGTTTGTTGATACTTTTTTCTTTAAAGTAATTCATATTAACAAAAACCAATAAAAGGTATATAAATGTGAAAAAGATGTGCTGAAAGAAACAGAAGGGAGAAATGTTATAATGTTTGAAATTACTTCATTTTTCCATTCTCTTTAAGACCAATACTTATAATTGATGTATTTTTTATTAATGGTGCATCTTACTAAAACAGTTAACATGAAAATCTCTCTCTCTCTCTCTCTCTCTCTCTCTCTCTCTCTCTCTCTCTCTCTCTCTCTCTCTCTCTCTCACCAACACACAAAGCACAGAGTAAGCAACCAGAATCCTTCACTCCAGAATTAACGAGTATTGGTTACCCTTTGACTTTGGCCTAGTTGTTTATACACAGTACAGCTTTTCCCATTTTCCCGAAGGAGGCCAATTAGGATTCTGTCACCTTTATCTTCTTTCTCTTTGGTGGCTTTAATGAAGATGTGATTTTCTATTGGAATTATATTTTGATTGATGTTATAGAATTTAGTCTGTCAATGCGACCACCGGGTCAGTTTCGGTTATTTATCGCTAAAGGCGTGGGAAGAGGGAGGTGAAGTGTTTGGACAGCAAGAAAGCCATCCGAAAATAAAGGGGTTAATACACAAGGGTGCAAAGTGGAACTGGGAGAAAACCCTCGCATTTTCACTAAGAATCAACAGCTAGAGAGGTTGGGCTGCAAGACTGAGGAGAGGCATCATTGAGTGGGGTAGGGGGAAAAATACGGTGTAGCTAGGACCGAAGGGAGCCTGCGAACCCTTTAGTAATGCTTACAGTGCACCACGTGACAGAGAAGAATATAACAGTACAAATGCGGTATCAAAGCAATATTTGATCTTGAACTAAATGGCAAATTGTGTATCCAGCTTATCTGACCAAAATTAGATTTAAATATATTTTTAAACTGTTGAATATCTTAAATTTCTTGACAGTAGTTTGGAAGTAATAAACACTTTTTAAAAGGATACTTTTGATGGTTATGGTGATGATGGATGCATCATCCTGGCCTAAACTCTGATAAGGTTTAAGGACCTAATAATGAAGATGAACATCTGACCACGTAGTCGCTCATCATGTAAAAGCTCTTCGGATTCCCGGAGAAAGCAGTTGTTTGTTTCAAACATATTAGAAAATATCTAATTCATCTTTCCAACTATGATAAAATGTTTAATGAATTCTCATATTCATGTATTTCTCGTATTTTTTCACCTTTTTCAACTCATCAGCTTCTGTTGATTTCGTTTAGCTTTATATTATGAAATAAAACCCATTTTCGTCAAAATAAAAACATTCTGAATAATCTCTTGACTGGAAATAACAGGTACTGCTCATGACGCACCTGTTCCCTTCCATTTCAGCAGGTGAGTCAAGGCTTGCTACCAATGAGCCGGAAGGGAAACAGTTTTTAAAGGGTCACTTACTTGACAGTCCAGCAAGAAGGTTAGTCTTGTCTCTGATGTGGTCTGTGCAGGTCATTTTTAGGAAATTTCGCGGAAAATGAGTTAAAAGCAGTAATCCTTGTTACGGGTTAGTTGAGCCACAGGGAAAACTGTGGTGGAGAATGACAAGTTTTTGTTTTACAATATCGTTAAGAGTAGAGTTGGTCGAAAATTGTTTTTATGAACAGAAAAAGCGACAAAGGGTAAGATAAAACAGAAATATGATTTTGATGAAATTTAATAAGTCCAAAAATAAATGAGGGAATGGCTGAAAGAATGAGAGACAGAAGTGTAGCGGCGCTCTTTAAAGACCAGAAATACGCAAAAGAAGAAAGACGGTTAACTGAACGTGGAACACATGCTGTCTTCTTCACTCGATTTTGATCACCGACATAGAGATTGATAGACAAAATTTGCTTCCTGTGCTTTTCACATGCAGACAACAAAGAAACGTAGTCTCGAAGATCTTCCTTCCAGAAATGCCGCGTCCCCCCCCCCCCACCACACATGACCTAATACCTCTTCAGAAGTTTGCTAACTTGGATCCATAGATCAGTTTTTTATAACTCATTGATGTATAGAAAACTAGGCTAAGTAATTGTTGATGACTTGCCAGAAAATAAGAAATTAATAAATCTATTCCAGTGTGTGTGTGTGTGTATATATATATATATATATATATATATATATATATATATATATATATATATATATATATATATATATATATATATATATATAAATTGCTCGTAGAACATATGGATAGATGTTAGAATGCGCTCCTACAGTTTAGAGACAAATAAGAACAATTCGTATCCAGGAACGAACATGGGAAAAAGTATTGTTATGCTAGTGGGTGAAAAAGAAAGATGATTAAATGTGCCACAGACCTTGAAGTAATAAACATTTTCTCTCTAAAATAAATATTGAATAACCGAATACAACTTTCCACTAAGTCTTACGGGTTGGTCAACGGTGATTGGAGGAAATTGAATATGCGTTTGTTTGAGGGTAACGCAGACAAAGACCGATTTCCGGCAAAGCCGCCCTAATGGTTCCAGTTCAAGAATGCGACCTACATTTCCATATAGACATGTGCCTATATATATTTATATATATATATATATATATATATATATATATATATATATATATGTGTGTGTGTGTATATATATATATATATATATATATATATATATATATATATGTGTGTGTGTGTGTATATGTATATATATATATATATATATATATATATATATATATATATATATATATATATATATATATATAATTTTCTACATATATGTATAGGTTTTGCCTAATTTTTCCCTTCCTATAAATGATATTCATTTTTTGTTTAGCTCTTAAAAACAACTGTAATGAAAATCTGCGTTTGATATATTTTTAGAGTGCTACAAGAATTGATATAAAGTTAAAGGCATCTGTGACATCATGGATATATATACGGTACAGCATTACATGGCCTAAAAAATATTAAGTTTAGTTTCAGATGGAAAATTGTGTTGAGAGGGTAAGAGATAATAATGATAATAATATTAAAGTCAATATATTTTTCAGTGTGATACTGATTTCCCTTTACTTCCTCTTACTTCTTCCTAATGAACACCATATTCTTAGGAAGCTTGAATTCCAAGTCAGTGGGCCCTGTGGGCTTGTTCCATATGAATGGGTTCCATCTACTGAGTAATAATAATAATAATAATAATAATAATAATAATAATAATAATAATAATAATAAATAAGTTTCTTGTAATTAGCGCCTTATGTCTTGTAATTATACCGTTAAACCCGTTTCCTTGACACTTCTTCCTACCCTCCATTTACCGTCTCTCTCACTCTCGTTTTCCAGAGGGCTGACACGGACAATCTTTGTGATAATTAAGAGGATGAAGCGGGACTGTTTATTTTAATGAGATCCATAACTGGTGCCATTACTCTCACACTTGACGCTGCAAGCTCTGGGATACCGCTTGATGTTGAGGCTATTATTATTATTATTGTTATTATTATTATTATTATTATTATTATTATTATTGTAAATGGAAAGCAGGCATCTATTATTCACAAAGCGCTATATGCTTAAATCTCATATTCCATTCCACAAAGTCCTTGTACAGAAAAATTATTAATCTCAAGCGGAATTTATCTTTATGCGTTTATGGAAAACGTTAAAATATGGGTATTGTCTCATTTTCCATGAATTTCTCCTGGGGTTTTTTTTATCTTTTTAAACGTAGCTATTTTCCTGACATTTCTATAGAAATCCAATAGTAGCTTAGTAAGAGGATCTCTTGACACCTGTTTTTACGTATCCGTTGGCTTGAGTAATTTATGTTTGTCTCTGATAACGATTTTGCCATCTTCGTCCGAGTTTGTTATTACGACGTGCAAACTTCCAGAGGAACCAATGGACTATATTCAGGTCTTAATACAGTTAACAAACCAAGTTTTTAGCAAATCTGTTCAATTTGCAGACACCACCTTTGAGGTATCGTAATAGGTGTGCGAATTTCACTTCGAGTAAGTTCTCGTATATTATCCGGACCACGATTGATGTCATTAGAGTTTTTTACGCAAAAATGAGAGAGAGAGAGAGAGAGAGAGAGAGAGAGAGAGAGAGAGAGAGAGAGAGAGAGAGAGTTCCCGTCGTAAAGAAAGAGGTCTGATGACAAACGATATGATCAAAAGTTCCCCAGGCAGCCAGACCACTTCGGATCAAAAATTTTTGGGTCCGGAGAAGTTTTGCAAAGAGAAGTCGGGGAGAGCAACTTGGATCTGGAATCCGTCTTATCATTTTTGTTCTTCTGGTGGTGACTGTGTTTTGATGAGTGATATTAATTTTTAGTTGACTGCTTAAAATGATTAAGTATACTATTTGTGTGTGTGTGTGTGTTCAAGCTATTTCGCTTAAGATTTTTCTTTGAAATGTATTGGGATTTGATGTTACAACACTACAGATACGGGTAGTATTTTTCTACGTTTGTATCCAAGAAACTGGCTGCACTAATTGGGCACATGGTGCCTGGAGGTTTTTGTGTTGCGATTGATCTCAAAACTTGAAGCTCACACTGTACATTCTGACGTTGTCTCTTTATTCCTACTTGCCATCAGTTTTAAAAGTGAAAAGATTTTCTTTACAGGTATAAATAGCCTACAGGATATAATGTATGCCCTGTAAGAGGAGGAAATCAACAATAATTTTCATACATTTTAGCTGGTCATTTCATACCTCATTGCTGAAGCGCCTTTCAGCAAAAGAATATAGTAAAATGTCATTATTAAGCGCAAAATAGCGATTAAGTTTTGATATGGCAAATTAATCCCGATTTGGAACTGATGTTCGCATAATAATAGGAAAACACCATTGCATCATTTGTGCCTGATCTAATTGAAACGTCATTAAATTAGTGCGTTGCTCCGCAACAACAATTAACTTGTCATTATTTTTACATGGCAGGAACGATATCTTATGCAATAACTAAAATAGTAATATCTTCCAGTTTATTTTTGCGTCAATATAATATACATACATACATAGGCATATATATATATATATATATATATATATATATATATATATATATATATATATATATATATATATATATATATATATTCGTATATATATATATATATGTGTGTGTGTGTGTGTGTTTATATGTGTATGTGTGTACGTAAGTGTGTATATATTTTTGTAAATTTGCTGTAAATTGCGATGTGTTTATCTAATTTTTTTACGTAATGAAAAATTGTTTGGAGATGGAAAAGAAGATTTACATTTTGTTAATACTGAAACTTGACTGATTTTTTTTTATTCATTTTAAACTGAAGTGATGAAAATACAGATCTCTTTAGTAAATGTGATTCTCGTAATAATGATTCACGTTCGCTTAAACTGTTTCATTGCACCGGTATTATTTCTTGTTCAGGATTTTTCTATATTTATATACGAGTATAATAGAAACCAACGATTAAAACACCCATCAAACAAGTACTAACTATAACTATGTTAAGACATTTAGTTTACAAATGACTCAGTGTCATAACAACAACTGAAATGACAATAATAGTAGAAAAATAAGTAACAACAATATTACTGTTCGTTTTCCTTCCGGTGTTTGCTTCGGGGAGTCGCCACTTTAAGCGCTTTTCTTTTTCCTGTTATTTATGTTCATTGCTTCCTCGGCATTCCTAATGGCACTGTAATGCAATGATATTTTCTCAAGTATTAACTTTTTAATGTATGTCTCTGCTTGGTTATGTATTTAGTCTCGCGAGCGAGAGAGAGAGAGAGAGAGAGAGAGAGTGTGTATTTTTCACATTTAAAATATTTAGATACAATGTCATGTCGCTGAAAACTTGTTGTATAGGCAACATTACTAAAGAGATAGTCTTGCTGTTTTACTTTCTGGATAGTAGCCGTTTCTAGCACGAGTTTATACCTTCGTCTTTTATCAATTCTGATATTGAGGTAACAAAAAATGTAAGACTGAAAATTGTTTCTTTCATGTGACATAAAGATTTTGTTTTCCGAGACGAATCTTTACATCGATGATGTAAGATTTGTTAAGATTTTATTACAGAAAGATTTCGTGATACTTTCTTGTTTCTTTCTGCGATGAACCTTGACAGTTGTTCTTGACATCTGATGCTCTGACCATTAATGTTTACTGTACTTTTATGTTGCGTAAGAGTAAGAAGGCTTTTATTCATCGATGTTTGCGTCGTTAGCATTGTTGACGGGGAAAGATCTGGGTACATAAATGCCTGCAGTTTATTTGAATGTTTTTGTCTGTATTGGAATCTTACAGTACAGTGAGTCTGTTCTATTTGTTTTGTTTCTTGTTTTGTTTCTAGATAATTACAATATCTAAACCTTTAAAGGGAGATAGTAAATGTTTTCTAATTTTTGTTAGTCTGTCTCTGTGTCTGTTTCTGTCATTATAGATATTTCGTCAAGGATTCTTGGGGCTACTTTTATTTCAATGTCACGGGCTTCAAGGATACCTGGCTTTACCAGAATCATACAGCCTTTTTTTTTTTTTTTTTAAATATACTCTCTTGTCTCATCTTGTGCATTATTTAACGTCAGTGTGTGCACCTGAATGCTTAGCCCATATCTCTTTCCTCTCAGCATTTTATTTTACATCTAACCTTAGCTTTTGTCTATTCGTTATTGTTTCCATGTTGGGTGCTTGTCATTTCTTCTGTATTGTAGCAATAACAACTTATTGATTACCGCTGATATTTGCCCCTCTATCTTTATAATTTTCCTTTTCTTTGCTCATTAATTGCTATTTTGTTTATGTGGATTCTATAACTGTCATCTAGAGATGTATTTAAGGATGTCCTAGTGTATCCCAGTTACCATATTTTTTGCACAGGAAAACTAATAAACTGCACCTGATTTTCCATTGAAATATCTCCAAGGTCACCCTCACCCATTACATCCACCACACCCCTCATTGTTTTTATCAGCTTGTTCATTCACAACACCATCATCAGTTTTCATCTACCTCTCTGGTATTTCCTCTAAAACTTTTTGCAGTTCTTTCGAAAATTCGTCAGTTATATTTCAAAGACTTCATTTGTTATTGCATGGCAAAGTATAATGCATATAAGTATAATACATACACTGCACTTTTTTATAATCTCACATGCTGTAATCTACTGCTTACTTGTCTCATGTCATTCAGAGCCATTTCTGCATTGCGTTCAATCGTGCTAACTCCTTCTCTACCAATTCCATAAGCTCTACCTAAAGTTAAGTATACCTTAGTTTAACCAGACCACTGAGCTGATTGACAGCTCTCCTAGGGC